>JFHB01000101.1:0-108732 GCA_000729835.1 Atkinsonella hypoxylon
AAAAAGAGAGAGAGAGAGAGAGAGAGAGAGAGAAAAGTCATAAGCCATCAGCCATCATTGTCTTGATGGAACTTTATTTGCTTGACGGTCCGTCCCGGGGGATGATGACGGCCTCTCAAAGCCCGCTTCAAATCTAAATCTTTCTCGTGACCATGAATTTCGTGCAAGTCTCGATCCTCGTGTTGGTCGGCGTCCTTGGTGGTTTCCTAGGGCATCTATTCTTTCCCCTGCGAGCCGTGCGAGGTATTCCCACGATCCCATTCTGGGTTGCCCTGCTTCCCCTCGTGAGGGACGTGGACCAGCAAGATGTTTTCCGCACATACATCGAGCAGCCATTGAGAAAACACGGGGCCGTCAAGATATTCTTCGCCGCGCGGTGGAACATTCTTGTGCATCGCCCCTCCTTCATGGCCGACATCTTCAAGCAAGAAGACGTGTACCAGAAGAGCGGGAACCAGAAGAAGATTCCTCGCAGCGTCCTGGCCTCTTTTCTGGGCGACAACATCATATCCAGCCACGGAGAAAGCTGGAGACGCTACCGGCGCATCATCAAACCTGGCTTGCAAGCGAGCCCTGATCTTGATGTGCTCTTCAACAATGCGCGAAAACTGCGAAGCATCTTGGTCGAGGCGCAGGCGGAATCTCGTGGGCGCGGGATCGGCATCCAATCCAGCATACAGCGGTATACCATTGCGAATTTCGCCCAGATCAACTTCAAAGTAGACTTTGGTGTAAGATGACGCTCTTTTCACCCTGCCTGCTAGATCATTGTCCTTGAACTGAGCTGAGCCATGGGCAAATTGTTTCCATCTAGACTATGGAATCTGCCAGCGCGTACCTGCACCAGATACAATACAAGATCAAAAAAGACATATTCAGGCCCATCTTCATGAACTTTCCCTTTCTCGACAGCTTCGGACTTCCCAGTCGCGACAGAGCCCGGAGGTTTGCGTCTCACTTCACAGATCAGTTAGTCGCTGGCATCGAAAAAAGCTGCGACGACGACAACAAATTACACGACACGACCAGCAGCCTGCCTCTGTCACTGATCGCAGCCAGAAGAGACGGCGTGCTCACAGAGAAACAGTTCCGCGACAACGTCACAGTCCTGTTTGTAGCCGGGCAGGAAAATCCCCAATTGTCCATTATTTCCACGCTGTACTTGCTGGCTAAACACCCCGTAAGTCAAGCCATCAACGAAGCAAGAACGTTTGTGACTCTTATTGACCGCGCACAGAAACTACAGGAGGACCTCTGCCAGGAATTCCTGCTTTACGCAGCGGCAGAGGACCATACTCAAGTCTCCCAAGAATGCCTTCAGTCCATGCCCCTGCTATCAGCAGTGGTGTACGAGAGCATCCGACTCTTCCCCCCTATAGGGCAACTGATCAACCGACGAGTCGCACAACCAGCTCGACTTGGGGGCGATATATTCATACCAGAAGGCACCTACGTTGGGTACAATTGCTATTCCACCAACCGCGACCCCGAAGCATGGGGCCCCGACTCGAACGACTTCCGGCCTGGCAGATGGGGCGCCACGAGTCGAGACATTCAGAAAGAGTACCGACGACGAAGGGCCCGCGCCGAGTTTGTCTCTTTCCACGGTGGACAGAGAGCGTGCCTTGGGGAGCGATTCGCCTTGCTGCAGCTTAAAGTCACGTTGTACGTTCTGATCACGAGCTTGAGGTGGAGGCTTGATCCGACGTGGCCTGAGAGAATGACTCCCGTAAGCTCCTTTCCTGGCGTGGCATCTTTGTTCTCGAGTGTTGCAAACATGACTGACTTTGTCTCACTTTCCTTCCCGCAGGCTGGCCCTCTTTGCCCAAGAAATCTCCATCTGATATTTGAACAGCGAGCAGGGTGAGCGGTCTATCCAGACCCGACCATCTCTGGGGAACGTTGCAGATAGTCCAGGTAGGAAGACCCACGCATAGGGTGGGTGGGAGGCGGCTCAAAGTTGTCGAGATCTAATAAAATCGGGACGTTACCTTGTAAGCCAAGGGCGTACAGACAAGGCGACATGTAACGTCACACAGCTGCTACCAACTATCCTTTTCAATCCGATGCATGAGCGTCATTGTCCCGTAAGCTGACTCCAACAAGTGACATGTTGCGCAAGCTCACATGAGCTACACCTCTTTGGTTCTCCCATAACAGCTTACAACAGAGAAGCCAAGATTCATGCCCATTCCGGGGCCGGAACTCTATGCAAGCGGTGTCTCTCCCGTGTCTTCCGAATCGTAGACTCAAGTCTGGTCTGGTCCGTCTATGATGCTAAAGCGGACACCATGTTTCCAGTATGACTGTCTCTGAAGAGGACAATATCTTACTTGGAGCATGGAAAATGGGCTTTCAGCTCGTTGGGGTCTGGTAGACAGTCGTTGCCGATTTATGGCCCAAGAAAAGCCTCCGTCCTCCAAGGCTGCGCAGTGATAGAAGCAAGAGGTAGAAAGGGCTCATGGTGCACAATCTATGCCATGTCTCATGCCTGCGTCGTTGAGGAAGCCATTCATAATCATGAAGAATTTCTAGCCTTCCCTTATGACCCCCCCCCCTCCTCCCAGCCCCCGCCCCCGCCATCGCGAACCTCAATGACGACGTCCCACTTTCGTTCGTCCCTCCCATCTCCATTTTCCCTCCCCTCCCCTCCCCTCGGCAAAACTCCAAGCCAACAACCAAACCACCCTTGCTCCAAACCCAGAATGTCCCTTCCGCCGCCCAACCCTCCTCGCATACAGGTCACCAACCTATCGTACACCTTCCCCGACTACACAACCGGCGTGCGCAACATCACCCTCACCCTCCCCCCGCGCTCGCGAACGCTCCTCATCGGCGCCAACGGCGCAGGCAAGACCACGCTCCTCCGCTTACTCGCCGGCAAGCGCCTCGCGCCCAGCCACAGCATCAACATCTGCGGCGTGGACCCCTTCAAAGAATCGCTCGAGGGCGTAACCTACCTCGGGCTCGAATGGGTGCTCAACCCCATCGTCCGCACCGACATTAGCGTCCCGGAACTGCTCCGCTCCGTAGGCGGCGATGCCTTTCCCGACCGGCGAGACGAGCTCGTCGCCATGCTGGACATCGACACCAGCTGGCGCATGCACGCTGTGTCCGACGGGGAACGCCGTCGCGTCCAGCTCGCCATGGGCCTCGTGCGGCCCTGGACCGTCCTCTTCCTGGACGAGATCACCGTGGACCTGGACGTGCTCAGTCGCGCCGAGTTTCTGGCGTGGTTGAAGCGCGAGACGGAGCTGCGCGAGTGCACCATCGTCTACGCCACGCACATCCTCGACAACCTGGCGGGCTGGCCGACGCACCTCGTGCACATGCATCTTGGCGCGGTGAAGGAGTACGACGAGGCGGAGCAGATGCTTGCGGGCGTGGATGGCTCCATCGGACGCTCTGGCAATAGCCGCCTGGGCGAGCTGGTCCTTGGCTGGCTGAGGGAGGATATGAAGGCCAGAGGTCCGAGAAGTCAGCTCCAGCTCGGGTCCGAGGGCAAGACATACGGGTTTGGCGCTGTCAAAGTCGGCGGGTACGGCGATGAGTCGAGGGCTACAGAGGCGTAACTTTTGCTTCGCAAGACCCCTTTGTTTCGTTTTCGTCCACTTTTTTTTTCCCTCATGAGTTCCATTCCTAATCTTCCCTCTTATTCAACACATGGCGTTCCCTTCAACGCGGGTTGGCCAACTTCAAAATTGAGTATCAACTCGGCATTTAATCCGTCTTGAAAGAAACAGAGGTCGTGAGTAGGGCACTCAACTGCATTCTGTTCGGCGCATGGGAAGCATGGAATCTTCAACGCCATCTTACACATTTTCAAACGATGAGTAGAGCGATTTGGATTCTGAACACGGATTTTCTCATCATTTCTCTCATAAAACAAATCAATCGCTTCGAGCCTGCTGCTTTGTCTGGTATAGCTAGTGACCACGACAAAATATATTCCCCATCGGAGCGAATTTAACAGTCCCAAGCAGAAGTCGTATATGTTCTTGTGATTCCTCTGGCGGTCAAAATCTCGTCATCTTTACATTCACAAGTCACAAGTATCCTAGTATGGCAAGTCCCATGCCCCTAAATATCAACTACATCTGAATTGGCGTTCCCTGAATGCTCAACCTGCCATCCATAGACTTCTTAAGCACCATCATGGCGTTCTTCAACAGCTCCGCTATTCCGGGGAATCCACTGTCTGCCAAATTCTTCAGCACCTCGATCCTGTAATCTTGCCAACTTAAGCGCATGCCCCCCGCGTTGGCCAATTTCGTCAAACTATTCTGCGTAACCGGTCCACCGTGTCTTACACGAATGGATCTATCGTGTTCCATGGCATCATCTTCCAGGTCGCGAACACGCTCTATGCTCTGGAAGCACAGAATAGGGGAATGCGAGAGGGAAAAGTAGGAATTGAGTGCCAGAGTGCGATCGACCGACAAGGCATAGTTTGCTAGGGCGTTGATCGTCGCAGGCGACAAGGTACATGCTCGCGCATTCTCCGTGTCATTAAAGGCACGGTTCCTCCAGAAGCAGTTACACATGTCCATAATATACCCATTGAAGAGGCTGACCAAAGACCTATCATATGTGTGAGAGTCAATTCTATGAGCGCCGTCGCTCGTTGACGAACGCGGACGTGGACGCGTCGCTACCGCTGCCTCGATGCCCTTTTTGTACACTGCTAGGATGTAGCACATGCGTGAGACGGTGGCGAGAGAGTTGTTGAAGAGGAATGTATATATGAGAGATGACGGGGGTAGTTCGATACGTATATACCATTTCAGCCGGCCGTCAGTCACCAGACGTGCGGCTTGCTCGTAAAAATCGAGGATAAGTGAGTCTGTGCCAACCGAGGGAATGGTTTGTAAAAGTGTCAATGCAAGTGTGTTGACGAGCTCGATCAGAGCCGAAACTGTTGAGCTTGCATGTTCTGGTATCTTGTCATCCGACTGCAAGATTGCTGTCCAATGTCGGAGAATATGCGTGTACATTCTTAGCAATCCAAGCTGTGAAGTTGGTGCAAAATCTCGTACCGCGGCCTCGAGTGGTCTTAGAATATGCCCATGTAGCTCTGCATATTCCTTCAAGTCAGCCAATCTTTGCGCCTGTGAGGAAGTCCATATCAACATACCATCAAAATCATGAAAAGGAACGAATCCGAGAATATCAAACACAGTTTCTCTCCTGCCTTCACCTCCCCAGATCTCAAAAAAACGGCTAAAAAAGCCAAGCAGTAGAGGAGGAACTGTTCTGGTTCGTATAACAAATTCCTTGGCGACTTCGAGAACTTCCCACAGCGTAGCCTCATCTACATCACCTGCCATCACCTCTTGAAATACCGCGCCGAGCCAGTTCGATATCCGCTGGTATGACTCAGGATTGGGTCGTAGAATGAGCAGTTTTTGCAGCAGAGGATCTGCAAGGACCGCGACAAGTTGATTTGGTAGTTCTAGCTTGTCCATTTTGGACACGAAACTTGACACATCTTCGACTTCCTCCAAAGTAACAGAGTCCTGTGATGCGTTTAGAAAATGATTAGGGCCACGAAGGGGGTTCTCGCTTTATGGTATGTATTTACCTCCGTGGCATGAGATGTTAAAACGGTAGGAACGGCTTTATTTCTCTGGCCCCGGTTCACAGGCCTGTTAACCCTAAAACCGCTCTGAGGGCCTGTGGCTCGCTGTTCAGCGACTCGTTGACGGTGCGCATCTTGAATTTCTTCAAGTCTCGACCGCCACAACAAATCCGGATGCTGTTGCATCATGCGTTAGCCACGCCCACTGTGATTCTTGCTGCCGAGACTTCCTATCCATCTCACCTTGAAAGCAGAAGCTTTTCCTCGGACAGCCTCACCGACAATAATCTCAGGATAATAATCTTTGAATACTCGTAACAGTCCTACGAGCGGAGGATCGTTGCCCGTCTGGCGCGACAGATTTAGCCTGCTGTCATCAGTAATCCCAGTTGCACCGTATCCAAGTTGCACAATGCTTTATCTCACAGAGCTTGAATCCTGAACGGTCGAACATGCCGTCTTCTCGTCACCAAAGCCAACAGATGCGCCAACTGCGGGCGAATAGCTGCCGTATCTAACAAGTTGAACAAAACCGAGTACACCTGTGCTAATATAATTGGCCCGTCCAATATATGGTACACCATAACGAGCCACTTCAACAGCCCAGCTTGCAATGTAAGAGAGGCTTTCAGGGTGCCGTGCCCCAGAGCAGATACAACGCGCAGCACAACATCTGGCGAGACCCTTTCGGCGGGAAATAAGTTTCGAACAATGGCCGCCAAGCTCCCTTGATCGAGGTAATTTGGCGAGGTGACGAGGTCAACGAGCCGATCGAGAGCGGCAGGCAAAAGACCATCCTCATAGGCGACAGAGCAGAGGGATGCGACAATCGGTTTTATGTTGATGGAGCGAGCCTTAGCAGGAAGTTTAGAGGCTATTTTGCTGGTGAGCTTTAGTTTTTCCATGCGTGCAAAACCTTTACCAAGAATATGAAGCGGGTATTGATTGTACCATTGATGACATCTTCAATGAGATTGTCGATATTGTCGTCTGCCATGATTGCATCATCTGAGTAAAATCCTCACTGGACCGTCGGAAGGCATTTCCATCTGAGAGCCTCCAGTGGCCACAATAAGGACAACATTCCTAGAAATGATGATTTGCTACTGCTTCCACCCAAGGCAGCCGCTGGTATTGCACGATCCATAATAAACGCGTTCCAAGGTGTGTTGACGCGTGATGTTCCTTGGTGGCTGCCCGGCGGCTATTTGTGGGGCAAGTGCAGTTGCATGGCAGGCACGTGGCCGCTTGCTTGACCCAGCAAAGTGGTGCTGGTGCAACGAAACCATACAAATTGTTATAGAGTACAGAGTATTCTGTACTCTGTATCCTGGTTTAGAGCGGCGCATACACACAAATATCACCTGGCTTCAGAAAATTGTTGTTGATAAAGACAGCAACGCGTGGTATTCTTCCAATGTCAAATACTCTCAACTTTCCCTGGAACGCTCCATCGTCTCCCGCCAGCTCTCGTCCCTGTTTTGACGAGGTCAAGAATGTTCGCTGGACTCACATCCATCCTATAAAATATTTCAAACGCAAATCGCGTCAGACAAGAGTGCTCCAAGAATACAAATAAAATATACAACTGGACATCATCGTGTTAAAGTGAATAAGTGGCAAAAAATAAAAACAAAACTTTTTATCCGCACATTGGTTCCACCCATATGTTGACGCCTTGAAAAAGAAGTAAAAGAGATGGAAAAAATAATAATGGGGACCACGTCATGATCAGACTGGTCCTTGGTATGAAGATGAACGTTGATGTAGCATATCCGTTGACGTGAGACAGCACAGCTCTAGGCCCACTTAGAGAAATCCACTGATTCAACTAGCGGACTGACGCCATTTGGGTGTCCAGTCTCCGTATCATTCGTTGACGTCGATGTAGATAGCATAGAAGAACGGTGCGAAGTTTGTTCGCTCGTGCTCGTAAAGAATGTGGCAACACTTGTGCGTCGTAAACTGTTGAAACTGTCCCTTACGCTACTGTTGGGGCGAGATGACTCGGGCGGCTGATTCTGTGATGACGAGGTGGGAGGCGGCGACGGCACAGTGTTCGCCACCGGTTTTGGTCCATATCTCTCCCGGAGGCGCTTAATCTCCCGTAGTCGACTGCTCCAGGAACTAATATGCTCACCACCTTCTCTTGCGTTCCATACATGGCAGAAAACAGAGACATTGAGCGCAAGGAGGCGAATAAAGCCAGGCAAGGCACTCAATGATACCATTTTGGTCTCCGAGGCAGGAGATGTGTCCGGAAACCCCGGCTTTTTCACTACTTGCACTCGATAGAAAGGTTGACCACGTAAGCCACTGATATTTGTGCTTGTGCGTGTCGCAATGAAAGACGCACGGGAAGCCGGCGTAATAACAATGTTGACATAGTTGAATTGACTCGGGAATGTGTCGAATCGGAAAGGCTTCCCTGAGTCGTTAAATATGATGTTGACGAAGTCGTTACCAATGTGCCGTTTCTTGAGAGTGCACTGAGGGTCGCGTTCCAAGTCTGTTGGCATCTGAGTGGTAACATGGAACACGATTTCCGTCACCCTGTCCCGCCAGCAGAAGGTATACTGCCCATCGGTATCATATTCTCGATCTAGGCCTTGCGTGTTGAATGTTGCACCCTTTAGTCTGGTCAAAGTACCTAAATTGTTCAGGAATTCAGTATAGTCACTGCTGCCGCAAACATTGGCAAGAATTTCAGACTCATTGCTCTGCCCTTCACCAATATATATAACGCCAACTTTGTGGCTATCCACACTCGAGCTTCTGTCAAACACTCTTATGGTACGATCGATAGCCTCATCATCGGGCAGTGGAATAGGACGTGCCGACTCGAAACTCTGCGGCACTGGCGACATGAGTTGCAGGAGAATGTGGCTCGGCAAAACGATATTGGTGCTCGCATGACCCTCCCTGCTCACATCGACGTGGTTTTCGATCTGATGTGGAGGAGGCGGGGCAAACATCTCACGGATAGTGTATGCTGAGGTTCCTGATGGCTGACGCTTGATTATTTGTGCACATCCAGTAGTTGTACCCTGTTTTACTGTCACTATGCTGTTGCCTATCAGCCATTGCTTCTTGAGAATCTCTCCGAAACGCTCTTCGGTGAAGAGGGGATCCTCGCTGAATTCGTCAACATCCGCGTAAGTTACCCTCTGCATAAAGTCAATGGAGGTTAAAGCTTGTTCGTCGGCAATTTGTCCCCCATTATCGGAGTCAGCAAATAGCTTTTTTGCGATCCATCCAACATGCGTGGCCCGATCTGGTAGTTTCAGAGCGAGGAACCAGAACAAGATAACGTGGTATGCTAAAGCATGAACGTATTGCGGGAGTTCCTCCGATGGCGCAGCCACATGAAGAGTATCAACCGCACCTGTGATTGGTGTCCCAGGGGCACTGGGTTCACTGTTGTAGCTGCCGCGGTTAGATTGTCTTTTGTCTCTAGCATATTCTAGATATCGGAAGCAGATTGCGAACACAATCCTGTACTCATCCTCTCTAAAATTGACGTAGACATTGTGCAGGCGACTCAAACAAGCCAAGAACTCTAGAATGTGCACAGATACTTGTGGCTGTGTAATGCTAGCGGCCATTTGATTCAGCATCTGTACCAATGACTTGCTCGTGGAGAGTGGCAGCTCGTGACAACATATTGACAGGGCGTGGATGCAGTACTTTGCGGTTCGCTCCCACGTTCCAATGCCAAGAATAAAAGTTTTCACAATCTCATCTTCATCTCCCTTTCCAAAATGTTCATGATAGCTCAAAATCATTGTCAGGCTGTGGAACAAGCAGATTGCCACATCTGCTCGGCGAAGACCAGAGTTGAAGGGAGGTTCTTGAAAGCCGTTAGATCGAATTTGATCGCAGATCATTCTACGCAATTCCTGAATTTGAGGGATCGCGGCACTGAATATGCCGTGGTTACTGAGCTGAGATGGGAGATGGACTAAGGCAAAACTATATACCTCCCAATCGCTACCTTGGAGAATATCAACCACAGCATCGAGCCAAGTAGCCATGTTCAATACGGATGATTTATGCGGTTTATTGCTCGAATAGGTCTCTTCCTCGTCCTCGGGCCCGGGCGTCCAGCTGTGAGATACCAGAACTGGACTGATTGAACTCGATATCACTTCAGGCAAAGCGTTCGGATCAGGGCATTTCCATAGCTGATGATGCCTCACAAGTAAGTTTTTCCCGCCGCTTGTCGTTCGAACGGGCGTCACTCGTTCTTGTATCTGTGTCTGGCTCAGGGAAACGCCTCGCGACGCTCGGGACGAGTTGCTGTGATCGCTTCGGGACAACCGCAGAGACTGTGCAACCTCATCTGCCTGCTTCTTAGCATATGACGCATCTGTGCGACACATGGTAGTAGCCAGAGAAATGTTATCTAGGTCGTCTGTCACAAAGACTCGGTGCGCCCAATCGGCACGTAATCGGAACAGAAGTTTCATTGCCGTTAGCCTGGCATCGACCTCGCAATGGCTTGGCTTGGCAATGCCAACGAGAACATTATAGAGCTTTACGCTCTTCTCGCCATGAGAATTCATCGTCCTTAGAAACATCCTGACGTATCCTGTAGTCACGACGTTAGATGGCGACTGTGGCTGTACCAGTCGCGGGACTTGTGCATCCACGATAGTCGGCGAAATCGTAGCAGACATTGGTGGCGAAGAAATAGGATACCTCAAGCGATTGTTGATAACAATGGTTCTCAGTGCCTCAACGATAAAACCAAAGAGTTCCATATCACACGACACGACGACAGAGACCATCAGACACATTATTGCCTCAAGTACGAACACATTATTCTCCTCGGCGACATTCTGTAGTATGCTCTTGGCCAGTCTTGGGATGAAGTTTTGTTCTGAGCCGTCGCCAACAAGATCAACAACCTCGTATGCATCCATGGTTGCTTGCAGAGCTCTGAGCCTTATGTCGGAGCTCCGTTTCCGGTTGCTGAAGAACGCTTCTAAGACTAAGTTGAGGTTTTCTTCCCATCTTAAATCGGACGGAGAACAACATCGGAATTCTTGAAAGTAATCCAGGACAGTTCTGGCGGTCTCGTCGGGAAGCAAAGTGTGCACATCTGTGAAGAACTTGACGATGGTTTGACGCGGAATAAAATCACCAGACTTCTCGCTTAATACCACATCGAGCCGCTTGATAAGTATCAACAATTCCCGATCCACACTAGCTACCTGCGACTCCTCATGACTTGCTTGTTGCCTACCAGGTGTGTCATTGATACGATGGTAGCAGTCAGCAGCCACATTCAAAGATGTTGACCAATCCTCGTCAACGACCAGACGATGGATTTGGCCCTCTCCGTCATCAAAAAGGGAATTGATGAGTTGTAAGATGGAGATACACACTCGTAATGACTTGGTTGCTTTCAGAGTGTTGGATAAGCCATCGACTAACAAAGCATAGGGAACGGCAGGATATCCCTTGTCCGCGGGTTTGGACAACAGCTTCTGAAGTACAGCCAAGCTACCCCGGATTTCTCTGTTAGAATCTTTGTCATTGACGCCGGGTTGCAAGCTTCGCAAAATATCAAGCATGATGCGGACTGTGGCCTGTCCATTGTGAGACTTGCACAAGTTGGCAATTGTATGCCAAGAATTCTTCTGCAAGCCTGGTACCATGCAGTAAATTGAGCTGAGCACTTGCACACAATCCTTGAGCTTACTCTGAGGGATGGACCCAAAGGTTACAATGGCATCCAGGACGTTTATACAAAATCTCAAGTCGTCTTCCTGGCTTGTGTTCATGCAAATGGTCAGGACTGTATCGATAAGGTCGGTCACAGCAGGCTCGTCAGCAGTGTTGAAACTGAACTTGATTACATCCAAGAGAAACAAGAAGAGCTGAGCAAAGTTCTTTTCCTCTCCTGAAGCTACCATTCTGCCGCGTGTTGAGCTGCTCGCGCTGCGTCCAGAATGAGCACAATTCTTCCTCGCGATGCGTGCGGCGTTGTATGCATCTTGCAACCAGGACGTGAGGAGAGGGAGCAAGTCATAGTCAAAGCCAGCGAGAACACGGCCATGACTCGTCAGATCAACGATGGCAGCGAGTTGCATATGAAAATCTTCAGGACTTGCAGGAGCTGACAGGGTTTGAAAGTATTCTTTACGTTCCAGATCGGTCGAAGACGAATGTTTCACACATTCTGTCAGTAGTTCCCAGCCGGCCGCTCTTGTTGATGCAGGATTCGATGGGTTGATAAGGTCCTTGCATACGTACCAAATGTCCAGGATAGGATATAAAGGATATTCTGCAATAGCATACTTGAGAGTATTCGCAGCAGAGATACGTTCACTTGGGCTCCCATTCTTGAGAAGTTCAAACGCATCCAAGTGATTAATCGACAGCTCTCGCGAATGTGTTGGTATCGCATTGATGAGCTCGGCTCGGGGCAGAGCGGCAGTTGAAGCCGATAATGGTGGCGGTGCTTTAATAGACCTGGGAGTTGTCAAGCTTCGAAATACAGTAGCCAGTCCGCCGGGGCGGCTCGAGTCCGGTAAAGAAAGATCATCTTCTGGTCGCGGGGACATGTGCTCATCCGCCGAAGCAGAGTTTCGTGGACAGTGATGGACTGCTGACGGTTAGAAGGGTTCCAATAAGATCTAAGAGAAAAGAACAATTTCTATGCTCTGCTATCAATATCCTGAGTCATCTTGATTATACTTGGCAGCGCATCTATGCATAGATAGCCTGCGAGCAAGCGATGCCAGGACACGAAGCGATTGTTCAAAAGCTGGCAAGAAACGTACCTAGAGATCAGTCCAGTCGAGCTTATTGCATTAAACGGCATCAAAAGCACTGGTGGCGTGTATATGGCGTAAGACTGCCGCAGGCTGCGAGAAGCAATGGTCTCGAAGTTTTGAGCTCAAGGATCTGAGGAGAGACGCCGAAGTCAAGGCGGAAGCTGGCCGTAAAAGAATGAGGGACGGCGGGTGCAAGTTATGCTAGTTTCACATGGACGTTGTCTGTATACCAGAAGTCCGGGTTGAGCTCGAGATTAAGACGCAAGGGGAAAATAATGAAGCAAGCCGCAGCTATCGACAAGTCCGGAAGAGGTGATGATGTGATGCGATTGCTCCAGATGGATTGGCAAGACCAAGCGAGGTAGATCGCTTGAGGCTTGATGTATAAGTACCCGCATCTGCGTGCAATTCACGTGGGCGATAGTTGGGTCGGTACATGGTTACAGAGGTACCTAAGGTCTCTAAGGTACCAGGTACTTAGTAGTGTGCAAATAGGCAATCCTGCCAAGTGGACCATTCCCCTCGACGAAGACACACAATCACGGTTTCTCTGCGAGCCATACTTTTCTTTTGAAATTTTTGTGTTCGGCACTGTAGCACTTGCCCTCGCTTGATATAGCAATGTCGACGTTGACAGTAGCAATAGCTCCGCATGCGTTTTTGCTTCGGTCTACCTACCAACTTTGTAGCGAACTGGCTGACAGGCCAATGGTACTACTGCTGAGAAGGGTACATCACTGATGCTAATTACTAGGCACATGCTGTTGAAGTATCATTTAACTTATGTGCAGAAACCTTCATATGCTCCCAGACATCCACAAACTCATATTAGTTGGTCTATTAGTTGGCGCCTCCGAAGTTCGCACACGCGAAGGGACAGGCGTACCTTGCGAACGGCGCGATTGCTCCCAAGGCGATATAAGTGACACTCTCACGATTGATTATGTTGGATCGTAAATCTCAACATTGAACCTAGAATGCGGAGTTATAGGCCTATGGATCGGTAGCTGAAAATGACAAGGCCCTGCCGCCAGAAACGGCCCCATTTTCCACCATAAGTTTGCCCAGGCTGTACCGCCCATTATTCGCATATTGCAGTGTGTATGGCGCGCCATACTCATAAGCAAATTCGACGCACAGTTTCTTCTCCTGTGCTGAAGGTAGGGTGATTGGTAAACTGAAGCGTAGTGTCTCAACGGCGTTTGAGTAAGCGCAAAAAGTATGCCACTTTGTAGAGTTGATCTCACAAAGCACGTGTCCATAAGAGACCTTCCTGACTCGGTCTGTCGTCGAGATATTGGACTCTTCTTCCCAAGAAACCCCTGAAGCAAACGTAGCATACTTTGTGCGTTTAGATAATTTCGTAAAATGAAAGCTTCACCGGAAGATGCTAGTGAGTAAGCATATGTTTGGTCTTAAGCTCTGGCGTGCTTGATTTTCTAATGACCCTCAGACCCGCATTGCCAGAACTGATTTCTTCATGCATGGCGATTATCAACTGGTTTATTGTCCGATCATATAATTGTTTCTTTCGCTAACAAAGTAAAGTTCGTAGAGAAACCGGAATTATATGTGTTTCAAAAATATCATTTAGTTCGTAAGCAAGTAGAATCGCGTGCACTACGGAGTAAACACCTGCCTACCTGTAGGGTAGAAATGATACATGGCTTTTAGTACCAAGATATAAATGGAACGAGGCTCCCAGCCCTGAGACCACTACCGGCGTCGACCGTCGACGAGTCGCACAATGTATCCATTAAGCTCAAAAATCGTGCCTCTGCGTGTCTCACTGCTCCAGTGAAGCGGCTGGGCTCGGTAGCGTCAGCTGAGGTTGAGGTAGAGTTGAGGTTGAGGTTGAAGTTGCGAGACTGACTCTTTGAGGCTCCCCCACATTGGAAATCCAACAACTGGACGAGCAGCAAAAAGTCCTCTCCACATTTTGCAACAAGACTAGACCATACCGCATCATCCTTCCTCCCACCACATCCCTAGTGCAGCTCTCGTAGACGAGATCTCACAATGGCGGCAGACATTGGCCACATTTCTCAGCTCTTGAATGCCACCCTCGACCCTTCTCAGCATCGCAAAGGTACGTCACCCCGCGTTGCAGTAGCGGCTAACCTGCCCTTGTTCTCGAGTGCTAATAAACAAACGCATCGTGCAGCCGAAGCTGCTTTGAAGCAGGAGGCTACGAAACCGCAATACTCCCTTGCGCTTCTGAATATCGTCAGTTCGAGCTCTCTTCCTGCGAACACGAGACTTGCGGCGTCCCTTGCATTCAAGAACTTCATCCGCTCCAACTATGTGGTTCGTCTCGGGACCGACTCCTCCCCCAACATGACTATCTTCCAAGTAAATGCTAAGCTATACGGCTCGCAGGACGAAGAAGGCAACTATAAGATCCCACAGGATGAGGTCCAGGTGATAAAAGAGCAACTCATCGGTTTGATGATATCAAGCTCTCCCAACGTTCAGAAACAATTGGGCGAAGCCATCAGCGTCATTGCAGACTCCGACTTTTGGAGACGATGGGATACGCTTACACAGGTAAGGCATCCACATGTCAGTAAAAAAGTTGGAATTTGGATTCTCATCATCGGATTCAGGAATTAGTCAGCCGCTTCTCCTCGAGCAACCCGAAGACCAACGTTGGTGTCCTTGAAGTCGCACACTCTATTTTCAATAGATGGCGTCCTTTGAACCGGTCGAACGAGCTATACATTGAGATAAATCACGTCGTGAACACATTTGGCCAGCCTTTTATTCAGTTGCTCGTCGTATGTCTCAGCCAGACTCGAGATGTACCGACTTGACGCTAACAATTGACCACAGACTACTGACAATAAAATTGCTGAGCATGCTAGTAACAAGGAGGCCCTGCAGGGGTGGTTTGAGACTTTGGATTTGCAGATTAGAATTCTACATGATCTGTCGTCCCATGATCTCGTCCCAATTGTTGAAGAGAATTTGGGAAGCATCTCTGAGCTTCTCCACAAATATTTGACATACTCGAACCCTCTATTAGAGACCGACGACGAGACAAGTATTGTTGACACAGTCAAGGCTGGTATTTGCGAGTTACTGGAGCTATACACAATCAAGTACGACGAAGATTTCTCAAAATATGTTCAGCCATTCATCACGAGTGCTTGGAACCTATTGACCACGATCGGGACGGAAACGAAATACGACAACTTGGTAAGCAAGAGCTTGCACTTCTTGACTGCCGTCGCATCCACCGCAGATCATGCCAACGTGTTCAACGACGAGAATGTATTATCGCAGATTGTTGAAAAGGTCATTTTACCAAATGTCGCTCTTCGTGAATCGGATATTGAAATGTTTGAAGACGAACCCATCGAGTTTATTCGTCGAGATTTGGAAGGCTCAGATTCCGATTCAAGACGAAGATCATCTACGGACTTCTTGCGAAAACTGCAGGAAAGATTCGAGACATCTGTGACTACGGCTGTCTCCAGATACATCAACCACTACCTTGCACAGGGCAAGACGGACTGGAAAGCCAAGGACACGGCTGTCTACCTGTTTCTGTCCATTGCGGCCAAGGGAGCTGTTACGCAGGCGCAAGGCGTCAAAACAGTCAATCCATTAGTGAATGTGGTTGAATTCTTCGAGCAGCATATCGCCCAAGATCTCATGGCTACTGACGGCGTTGAACCCATCTCCAAGGTCGACGCCATCAAGTATTTGTACACTTTTCGCAGCCAGCTGTCAAAAGAGCAATGGACCGTGGCTATAAAGCCCTTGATTCAAAACTTGAACTCCAAAAACTACGTCGTCTACACATACGCAGCCATCGCCGTCGAGCGTGTTTTGTTTTTGGCAGACGACGCCGGAAATGCAATGTTCCCGCGGGCTGATATTGAGCCATTTGCTAAAGACTTGCTGAATCATTTGTTCAATTTGATTGAGCAAGAACCAAACGCAGCCAAGCTTCAAGAAAATGAATTCCTAATGCGATGCGTGATGAGAATCCTCATCGTAATCAAGGACGGGGCCTCTCCCATGTTAGACAGTGTCTTGACCCATCTTATCCTCATCACGAATGTAATGAAGCACAACCCGAGTAATCCTCGATTCTACTACTACCATTTTGAGGCCATGGGAGCTCTTGTTCGATACTGCTCAGCAAATAACGCCGCAGTGTTCAACCAGAAGCTTTGGGAGCCTTTCAACTTGATCCTCACCGAAGATGTGACAGAATTCATTCCATACATCTTTCAAATTCTTGCTCAACTGTTTGAGTCAAGTCCCGCAGACGCTATCTCAGAGAACCACAAGTCTCTACTGACACCGTTGTTAGCCGCGCCGTTGTGGGAGACTCGCGGCAATGTCCCTGCCTGCGTGCGACTTTTGGCAGCTGTCATTCCCAGGGCATCACATCATATACAGGAAGGCAAACTAGAAGCAGTGCTTGGTATCTTCCAGAAGCTGCTTTCTTCCAAGAAATCTGAAACCCAGGCATTCGATATCCTGGACGCTATTGTCAACTCCTTTGCACCGTAAGTGACAGTAGACCCGCCATTAGACTTTGTTCAGTGAAAGTCTTTGTGAAAAGCTAAACAACTTTGGCACAGATCGGCACTGGAAAAATACTTTGGCACTATAATCCAGCTTCTTTATACGAAACTACAAGGCTCACCGGCTGATTCCTTCAAGCTCCGATTCGCCCGCTTCTACCACCTGGTCAGCGCCAGACTGGAAGCCGGATACGGCGCAGACTTCTTCATCAAGAAATCGGACCAAGTCGATGAACGTGCTTTCGCTCAAGTGTACCCGCCCTTTGTCCTGGCAGAAACCGAGAAGCTTGCCAAGCCTGTTGATCGCAAAACCGCCGTCGTATCCCTTACCAAAACGCTCTGCGACTCCCAAGTGTTCGGAGAGAAGTTCATGAAGGGGTGGGCCAACAGCTGCCGCATCCTGCTATCGCTGCTGGCCAACCCACCAGCTGTCGCCGCTGGCGCCGGCGATGAAATCATCACCGAGTCCTCGGTGGACGATATTGGATTTGGTATGACGTACACTGCGCTCAACACGTGCAAACCGCATGCGCGAGACGACTTCCCCGAAGTCCAGAACGTCACGTCCTGGGTGAAGGAGTACATGGTTGCCGCTAACCAAAGACACAACGGGGCCATTGCCAACTTTATCGCACAGCGACTCCCTGCCGAGCAGCAAGAAGCCATTGCGCAATACATTCAATAAAGTTGAATGGGGAAATGAAAATCAACGACGCTAAGTACCTTTCTTGCACGAAAAGCCTGCGGGAATAAGGTGACACAGCAAGTAGTATACCCGAAAGGCAGTCTTGTGAAGTCTTAGCAAAATAAAATTTAAAAACTTGCAAGAAATCTGACTTGTCGGCCGCGGAATGGGAAGTAAATCATCGAGATAACATCCGGAGCCTGGCAAGGTTTTGAGAAACCATGGTACACTGGCGTGGAATAGACGGTGGCACATGAGATGAAAATAGTCTGACGGGAATTATACACACGCAGCATTTTGTACCCATGCTGACTTACAAAAAAGAGCGTCTCACCACCCATTGTCTGTCTACAAGGTCTCTAGCTCGCTGACGTCTACCCTGCTCGTCGTACCTGGTCATCGTGGATAACCAGGCACGGAACGTCGTAACTTAATGTTGTTCACTAGGGGGTTTTCTAGTAAATCTCAGGTCCAGCGTATGTGTGCATTGGTCCAGAGTGGAGCCAAAAAGGGTGTATTTTTGGCAGGCGGTGAAGCGTTTTTTTTTGCATATGCCTACTCCGTAGCATATGCCTAGTATATGCAGAATGCACAGTGTATTAGTGCGAATCGACATTTTTATATTTAGTGGTATATGCACTAATATTTAGTGGTACATACACTAATATGTAGTGCTATAGTGCTATAGTGCTATAGAAATGCACTCTCGATCTCTTGCTTAGAAATTAATACTGTGTGATGAGCATATGTTATTCTGCCTAAATCTACACCCGCTCTGGCTCCACTCTGGACCAATGCACACATGCGCTGGACCTGAGATTTAACTACTGTACACCCGTTCACCAGCTGTTGAGAAGGAAAACAGTGGAGAGGTAACTAGTGCTTGCTAGAAACTATCCCAGCTGGCTAAGCTCCAAAAAAAAAAAAAAAAAATTACATTTAATGTGAATGGCTGAAGATTAGAAAGTGCCATCGTAAATCTTGGTATTCATAATGGCCCGCCCAAAATGACTTCAACAGAGTACATTTGACGCTTCTGCAATGCTGGGGGTTCAAAAATAGTCGGTTTAAAAAGCAGTGAGGTATAGAGTTCTAAGTCGTATGCTTTTGGACACAGTAGGAAAATAAAAAAACAACCCGGCACTTGTATGCGGAGGACGGGAATGCGGTGCCTCGACACGCTTGACTGTTTGAAAATGCATAGATTGTCAATCATAAGGGACAATATATTGCCATCGTGAATGAGAAAACCGTCATGATATGGTTTATGGCATTGAAAAAGTGGGTCATACACGTCGTCGCAGCCTCTCGCTTCTCTCCTCGCTAGAAACCAAGTGCTACATGAAAGATGCATGTCGTTGAAAATGGAATCAAGGCCAATGAAGGCTCTTTTCTGGCATCACTAGAGAAGTCCTCCTTCAGGTGCGACTACTCCAATGCTGTTCCGCCACCTGCAACGCCTCTCCTGGTCTTCTCGCTCCCTGGGTCGCGGCGGAGGAACGGAGCCTCGCAGGGCCAGGTTTGTCTTGCGTACTGATGAGCTGTTTTGCATGTCCGTCTCGCTGCTGACATGACTGCTTCCTGTACTGGCGTTGGTCTGGGCAAGCAGTAAGCTGCTGGTGCTCGATAACCTCTTTGTAAACTCGGTAAAACTTAATCTTTTGATACTCGAATTGGAGTGACGTTTGCTGTCGGTGGTTGTGGTTGTGGTTGTAGCGGTAGAGTGGACGTCGTCGTGATATTTACTAGATGTTGTATCCGTTGGTGTTAGGTGAGGGATGCTTTTTGATCGAGAGGCGTTGGGCTTGCTTTTAGCATGGGCAGTGTGTGGTCGCGATGATGAGGGCCAATTTAATGGCTGAGCCATGCCTGCATGAAAGCTCAAATGTGTACGTGACATTGAAGGGCGATGAGATTTCGAGCTGCGGCCATTACCGTTCCGGTCACCACCAGCTATGAATGCCAGCGCTCGCTGCGCAGAGGGCGACATGAGAGGCGCGTTATAATCGATTTGGTCCTGATCCCCTGAGAAATTCGCACTGTCTGAAGATTCACTGGATCCTTCGTGGTCATCATTTTCCACATTTGAGCTATCATCATCGTCAAATGTGCTTTTCGAAACGCCTGGCTGAACCCGCTGAATGGTTTCCTGCTTGCGTCCCTTGTTTTCTGATTCACGCATCAACGCATCGAATCGGGCGATCGAGCTCAGCTTTTCTTGACCGGTCACGTATGACCCAGCCCCAGGAATGTGTCCGAGTTGAAAAGCTCTGTCTAGAATAGTCTCACCTGGGGCAGGCGGAGAGGTAACATCAACGACAGAGTGGTGCTGACTCGGCGTGCTGACACTATGCCTACTTCTCACAGGAGAGCTTATTGTGGACGAACGGCCTTGGGCCGAGGTCCACCCGACGATGAACTGACCCCTATCTTCCCATTTTGAGCCACAAGTCACAATATCACCTGGCAAAATAGTCGTATACTTTTGTTCCGGAATGGCATGTGGCACCTTCTGGGAGGGATGGTTGTTACAAGACGAAGAAACATCACTTCTTCTCGACCGCAAGCTTGGAGATTCCGAACTCAACGTCCCCGGACGATCCAGCGGGCCAGTTGAGTGTGTAGCAGTAGAGCGTTTATGCTGCAGTGGGCGATTGCCGCTGCCTGGCCGTGGAGAGCGGTCCGAGTTATCCTGACTTTGGGTATGAAAGAGTGAGGTAAAGGTTGGAGATAGAGGACATTCGACAGTGCTTGCCTCAATTTTCTTCGCCATTATAAATTGGGCCCATAGATGTAAGCTGGGATGGTGGTCGTCAGGGGGCGTGCGAAACCACAAGATCGTTACACCAGAGTCCTTGTTGGATGACATAAACCCAGTAGCGCGGCTCGAACGGCGCTTTCGTTGGCTATCGGAGATGGTCACGACGAGAGTTGGAAGCACGGGTCCTTGCTTGCGGTGCGACAGCAGCTGAACTTGACAGTCGGAAACGTGGGATAACAGCCATCGTTGAATTGGTTCCCTGTCCTCCTATGCGACAAAAAAGACGGATTTCATGTCAGCAATAAACAGCAGCTAATCTATGTTGCACCAGCACTTTACCTTGGCTTTGAAAATAGCAAGATAGATATTGTCTGTCGCATTTTTGGTCGCCGGCTTGGAAAGAACGCTGTTGACGCGATTGGCAGTGCTGTGGGCTCGGTCTCTGGCGTCGGTCTGAGGAGAACCGACGGTTATATATCTCGTCTAAAGTGGAATGGATGGTCAGCGCCGTGGCCATGGTGATGAATCAAAAGTGAAGAGTGAGAAGCGGGAAAACGTCAATAAAAAGGACCTAGGTGGCGACTTGGTGGTCCCAATTGACCGTGAGCCCGACAGAAGCAATATGTGCGCACCTTCCATGATTGCCGGCCTAGTATTTGGCTCCTGTCCGGAGGGACCTGGAGATAACCATCAAGGCTGTCCATGGCGAGGGGAACGAGGAATTGAACAGTGGCCGCCGGGTTTCTTTTTATCTTGTTGGAGTTAAAGTGGCATAATGAGAAGCGAGAACAGGCATCTAGCCAAAACCAGTCTCTGTCCGTCTGCGTCCGTCTTTTGGGCGCTCTTTCCCACGCTTGTTGCACTGCATCAACTCGGTTCTTTTTGTGGATACTACTTCCAAGTCTCCCTGGCCTCGGAGTCTGGAGTTTAGAGACGTAAATCTGGGTTTGGAGAAAAAGCGAGTGGCAGCTGTAACTAGAAATTAACGATGCCTCTAAGAAAAAGAAAAAAAAAAAGGAAAAAAAAAAGAGACGCACGGGAGAGAGAAAGAGAAAAAGGGAGGGAGGGGAAAAAGAGAGAGGGACACTGCAGTTCGTCAAGTAATGTTGGCGTCTGGTGCAACAGAGATTGACGCGAAAATCCAGGATTCGAGGACCACAAATCCTTAACACAGAGCCAAGCAGCCAAGTTAAGCGAGCGTTGAGAGCAGTAACAGTAACCAGCAGCGCCGCCGCACTCTAGGGAAGCAGGACAGCGGAGACGATGGCTATCTCTTATGCTATGGATGGATGGCAAGATGGATATTGGCTTGATGGTGTTGAACTAATGAGCTGGACCAAGCAAGCAAGGCGATCGATGCCACTTTGGGCTTTCCGGCAGGTAACTTACGGATACAGATTAACTACAGATTACAGATCACAGATGGTAGTAATTACAGCTCCAGCTTGAAGGCATGGAGACTGGCCTGGTTGCCTGGTTGCCTGGGCTGTGGGGGGTGGGTGGGTGATGGGAATGGGTGAGGAGCCCGGAAGCAGCCAAAGCTCCGGCAAATCAAATCAATCGGGCTATTAGTTAAATTATGCTAGGTAGGTACCTAGGTAGGTACGTTGGAGCCACTCAATCGTAGGTACGCACGTACATGTATGTACCTACATATGTACTGCCTGCCATCAACAGGGAGCGGCGTCCCTGCTAACTTGTCGACATCTGATAGTTAGTCAGCCCCTGGATTTTATTGCTAATCGGACCCCGTTGCACTATCTCCCCTGAGTCCGTCCCTGAGTCCATGTACCCCATCTACCCCGGCACGGCGGCGACAGTTTAATGAGCTGGGTGACGTCACTTATCCTAGATGTCGTCGCCTGGAATCTGCTATTACATGACGGGGTGGGTGATCAATTGCGGGTTCTCGTCATGAACTCTGTCCCCGCGTGCTGAAGTCCATTGCCCAGTTTTTTTTTTTTTTTCACACTACGGAGTATTCTTTTGTTGAATATTTGAGTTATTCCATCCTTCTATGGGTAGGTAGGTAGTTAGCCAGTCTAAGTAACTCGCCTAACCAGAACAAAGAAAACTAAGTAAAGCACCTACTATTCCTACAGCCGCTTGGCTTCTCAAGTTCAAAATATCCCGTTTCGCAGTTTTTTTTCAACTGTCCGTTTCGTCACGGTGGCAGTGAGTCGAGGAACCAGGTTCGTCGATGACTTCCCGCCTGTGTACAGAGTCTGTGTCACAAGAATTGAGGTCAATATTGACATGACATGAAATGTCGTGACAACGAGCCAAGCGAACGGATGGGTTGCCCCATGCCCATGCACGTGGACCCTTTGCGGACCAGAACCCCTCCCCTCTCGTGCTACATCATCAGAATGAACCAGGATTGAAAACATGCTCCGAAGATTGACGGGCCTGCCTGCATGCCTCGGTACACCAGCGGCAGTCTGCGCAACCACGGAACTGGACAGGGAACCGCCTGCACCCCGCCTCTATCTCCATCTATCTCCACGCTTCGGATATACGCAGGACAAGGTGAGGAACCCGGCGTTCTATACATACATGACACTACGGAGTAGAGCACTAGCTAAGCGGCAATTTGACGATGAACAGGGACTTGACACGTATAGATACGCTGGATCTAGACGCTATCAAATCAGCGCTAAAGATGCCCCATGGACTTCAAGGCCATGGAGGAAAACCCGGTACCTGGAAACTAGACTTGACTAGGCAAACGTCCCGTGCCTCTGGACGGAGTATGAGTGGGATCACCGTGCGAATCACTCTGGCCGTTGTGTCCTTCATTGATTAGTTATAGATTACCTGGTCCTTAGGCCAGAGTGCAACTGAAAAGCAAAGGTGCTTGCCAGCCGAGGCATTTGAATACCATCGCCATCGCGCCCCTCCCTGCCTTGTTACATGACCATGATACCAGATAACATCGGAAGAATAACTAGGTAGTGTAGTAAAAATGGACATGCCATCTCCAATGGCCAGCTCATCTGCGGATACGGGTCTCGCGGTCGAATTGATGCCTTCATTTGCACAGGTACATGAAGCAGCCAGCAGGATGGTATGCCACAGGCTGTATGGATTGGACACTTATATTGGGCCGTACTATTCCGTAAGTCTACGGAATAAGGTCTACGGCTAAGGTCTACGGAAAAAGTAACGTACATATGCACATGTACTCCGTATGCCCAGCTAGGATAAACGAGCCCTACCGTATACTCCACTGCGTGATGCAGCCCTAGTGACAATGATTGGCTGGGGGAATCGAACATGGCCTATCCACAACCTCCACAATGTTGTCCGCCCTCGACGTCCAAGGATATCCTCGTTCGTTTTACATAGATGCGCGGCGCGGCGATCCAGCCACGGAACGTATCCCCGAGTTCCACATTCATCCCTCTCTTCTCTCAATTTACTCGGTTAGCTCGTGGCTCGTGGGGTGACAATAACTACAAGCAACGCTGCGCAAAGCAGAGTCAACCTCAACCTCGATGCTGGTTTTTTTTCGGCGGGGGAGGGGGGAGGGGAAAGGGGGGTTCCTTTTTTTTTTTTTTTTGCCCCTTGTCTTATCGCCCTCTGACTAGTCCTATGACACACAACGTATGTATAGTCGGTCGGAAAGTTTTTTTTTTTTTTTTTTTGGTTGTACATGAAGTGGAACGTGTGACTCCACGTGGCGTCTCGAGATGCACTGGAAGCATTCCAGTGCCTGTCATGCATGCATAGGTGTCTACCATGCATGGCATGACGTACAGTAAGTGGTTGCAACCCGACAGCTATCTAGGTAACTGACTACGAGTCGGAGTGGACGAGACAAATTTCTTCCATCACATCACCATCTATTCTTGCTCTGGCGAGCGACTGGGAAAAAGGTTCCCAAATCCGGGAGTCACAGAGTGTTTTTGCCGCCGGTTCGAGTAAATCCCCCCCCCCCCCCCCCCCCATCCTGCCGTCAGGCACTTTCGACTCCAAGCGAGGACAAACACCGGCAAGGAAGTGCAACATGCACGCATCACTAGCGCCAGGTCCCATGACTTTTCGAGTACTACTGTTTTACCCTGCGATCCCCCTGCATTAGGACCGCAACACAACATCGAAAGGGCAGCGTGCCCGCCAAGTCGTCACATCACATTCCGATCAAGTGGGCGGTGAGATGATTTGGGACTAGATGCTTTCCAGGACGTCCAGGACGTCCAGGACGACGAACACCCACCCAATCGCCTGGATTTCTTGGGAACGTCGAGCCATGTAAAGTGAGTGGTTTGTTTTGCATATTGCGAAGTCTACTCAGTAGTATTGTCCGACGGTCGATACCGGGTAATTCGAAACTCGGCCATTTTCAGTCATCATCACCGATGCCTGCCTTATCACTACGCTGGGCATCACTGAAACTCAAGCGCCAACATGGGCTTTGCTTGAGCACAAATTAGGCAGAGCGTAAAGGCGGCAGGGGAATAAAACTGGCGCCAGCTTGACCTTGGTCCCTGTCATCCCGGCCTTGACTGCATTCGACCTGGGGCGCAATTACTTGCCCGAGTAGCTGGGATGCCAGAATAGAACGGACAAATACAGCCCACCAGACCCCATCATATGTCTGTCGGCTTTCCACCTCCCACAGAGACGGCTTTCCGCAGAGACGGCTTTCCACCCGAGAAATTTGGCCGAACTGGCTAATCAACCAAGCGATGCTGAATGTGAGGAGGATCTTTGTCTGCAAATGATGTGAAGATGAAAAGGTCGATCGATACTCGATAGAGCCTGTGAGATAAGGTCTCGTGCTAGGCCAAACTATTGATTGACATGCCTTGGCATGGCACGAACCACTCCACCCGATTCGATTCGCTGGGTTACTACTTATCACCAATCACCCAGGCTTGTTACAAAACAAGAGCTTACGGGCATCCAACTTATCGTCGGCTTCACCGCCGACCTCTCAAATTACAAATTATTTGCCTCTCTAGGTTCCGCCATAGGTCCACAGAGAGTGCGCGTCGTCAACCACGCGGGGCTAGTTTATTCCGATCTTCAACACCAACATCGCGAAGTTGACTCTTGTGATACAATCAGCCACGACTAGTGCATTCAAGCCGAATTTTAGTAAAAACGTACATTGAAAAAAGGAGTTGCGTTCGCCATTGCTAGCATTCTTACAATTCTGACGCCTGAATACCAGCTTCTACAAGTAGCCAACACCCGGGAAGTCTGCGAGTTGACACCCTCAATATCTACGGAGTCTATCCTCGCATATCAATCAGCCTATAACAGTCCCCTGTCGCGAATTTCTCCCATTCTTGGCCCTTATAATGCACAGGAGCAGTCAAGGCGGATACTATCGAGGTCGTAGTCTCGCTAACCGTAAAGAATCTGTCGATTGTCGTGAAAAGGGGCTAGAGGCGGTGTGTGTGCGTGGATCGCCAGAAAAGCGGGATTAACTAAGGGGGTGGCAAAAAAAAAAAAAAATCACGACCGTCATGACCCCTCGCCCTCAACCGGATCCCACCAGCTTTGGCGGGAAAACGAGCTTCGCCACCACGAATGCAGTGCGGTGGGAGCGTACGCCCCGCCTCAGGTATAAGCTAGGCTAATAGTCGTGACTACCTAGGACGTTTATCCAACCGTGGAAATGAACTGGATGCATTTGTGAACTCCAGCGCCACTGGTTATAACCTATATGGTGTGAGTGTGACCACGGCTGATGTCTTTATTCAATGGAAATATATACAGATTAACAGATGCCACCTCTCACCCGGGCCTTAAAAACCAGCACAATTTCTCATCAGAACACCACCGTCAAATAGCCCCCTATTCCACCACAAGCTCAAAGAATTCCATGCAGCGTTCACATACCCAGCGGAAAGCACATGCCTCCCGTTCCGTCAAAAGTCCATCCAAGTCTTCAACCTAGCGCCCAATATAGCTATATGAAAGCGAGAGAGCCGAGTACAACGGAGCCGTCAACGAGGCGTAGCAGGTCCTGGTGAAGGTTGCGCCCATGAAGCCCTTGGAGGTCAGAACGGTTAAAACTGTTGCGACAATCAAAGGTCCTACCTGATTGAGTTGTACCACCTCGATTTCATTTCAGACCGACATCCACCGGAGTGGATAAAGGCTGAATTGGAGATTTTTCGCTGACAACTACCTTCAAGATGGATGTCAGTCTGCACACCCCAGGTCGCCCACACCGAGTTGTCTAACTGCGCAGAAGCCGTAAGCCACCGTATGTAAAATCCGGCGATACAGCATGACATGCATGAAGTAAGGGAGTAACTAGTGGCATATCTATAACCATGCAAGCACAGCGGAGCGGGCCAATCACCACTGTTCGATTCGCTACTCTGGGTGTCAACAGTATTGCAGTTGAGAAACGCGTCTACATGGCATCATTGCATTTGAGACAAACACAAGAACATCAGTCTTCTCATGTGTTCGACTTTGCCTGTCTTTCTTCTCTTAACATATGAGCGCTTGTTTGTGCCGACTCTCAACGCTATGACACCACGACAAGCCCAGCTCGTCTGTCTGTGAACAACCAGTTTCTACTTCTACACATCAGACATTGAAAGTGATTCAAGATGCGTAAAAGACAATCCCCGCTGACCAAGCACTCTGCCCGTTATGTATCACCCAATTAATGAAACATATTAATCCACCGCGTTGGGCGCAATCTCCGCACGATATCGACGACTTGCACTTCCAAAAACCCATATACACGTGTTCTATTCGTGAATTGAATACCATGTCTAACCCAAGAAGAGTGAAGCAGGAAGGGGGGATAGTAATCCGCGAGACAGGGAAAAAAAAAAGAAAAAAAAAAAGAATAGCCGCTACAGCAATTATATCACAGTCCATCAAATCGGCCCCTAACACCAGAGCGAGCATGACTCTAATAATACCGCAGGGTCTGACATCTAAGCGACATTAGGTGGTGGTCGCCAACCATTCGAGATTCCTGGCGGGCGTGACCTAAGGTCATATGCTCTAGCTCGATTAGACCATCTATTGTGAAGTTCGTCAGTACTGTAGACCAGCTAAGGTGAGAGAGGAAGCTTCGATCATGGCTTACATCTTGATGGGTCCTACGTCGCTGCATGATGCGATCATGCATGGGTCTGCTGGGTTCCACGAAGCGCCATTGCATCTCTTGACGTGTCCTGGAAGACTCTCCACAGAAGCTCCTATATTCCTATGCCAGATGAACATGTTACCGTCCTCACTCCCGCTTATAACGAAACTTTCGTTGGCACCACCAAAGGCAGACCTGATGATGAAACGGCCCATCTTGTGGCCCAAGAATTTCCTAACCGTACTTCCTGTCACTAGGTCGATGAGTTGTGCTTCGCTATCTGCTTTATTGACGAGCAATGACTGGCAATTTTGACTTATTGATAGGGATGTAGGCTGCGTCCCAAGATCAAGTTCATACTCAAGTTCCCGCGTAAAGCCATTGTACACGTAAATGGTGGTAATATTGTCGGCAGCTACAAGCCATCGGCCATCGGACGAGGCGCACATTGCCTGGACACGATGCTTTTTGTTCCACTCAATGAGCTCCTCACCTTCGATGTCGAAAGTGCATATGCTGCGTTTGTTATCCAACGTTCCTAAGGTGAAGGACTCGTTATCGCTCGCCCAAACGCAGGCGCTTACTGGCTCGTCGAACCGCCTGAGCTTCTTGAGTAGTGATCCCGTCTATCACACTATGTGTTAGAAGAGGAATCGAAGGGGACAATGACTGAATCAACGTACCTTCGTGTCCCATATTCGCGCATAATTGTCCCGTGAGCACGTCACAATCATGCTGTCATCTGGGCTCCAAGCTATACTTGCTACGCCTGACTCATGATCCTTTTGAACCTGAATGGTTAAAGTTGTGATGAGTGCGAACGAAGTCGTATCCCAAATGGCAACTGTGTCTCCGGATCCGCAGGCTGCCAATTTGGATCCGTCGTGAGAGAACTGTACCTCCCACACTTCTCCAGCCATATCGTGAAGTTCGAGCACGACTTCAGTTGGGAAATTCCGTCTATCGCAGCGATGATCAGAGTAAAGAGAAGGCGATGCTGCTGCTGTGTGGTAAATACAATTGTTGATTTGGTTTTGCTTTAATTGTTCAAGAAGGATAGCTAGCCGGTTTTCTGGCAACATCACTGATGGTGATATACACTCTTTTCAGGTGCGTTAGCATTGACTAAGATTCACGAAAAATAACAGGTGACATACTTGAGAGCTCCGAGAGTAGCCTTCTGCGGGACTGGCCACGTGCTCCATCCCAGTTCGCTTTTGCCATCAAATCATTTGTGGAAAGGCACATCAAAAGACTCGACAACATATGCAATTTGCCGGTGTCTTGATGTAGTGGGGTCAGTTCCGTTCGCAGCACATGAAGTGCTCGAGTTGTATCTCTCTTTTCCAGCAGCTCCAGGAACTTTTGTTGCCTCAGCCAGAATCTCATAATGTCTCGATTCGAGCCTGGCGCAAGCACCAAGCCGTTCCCTTCATTCTCAGGCCCATGTTCTTGCCCCGAAACAGTCGCTCCCGTCAGCAAGTCCTCAGCTTGTGCCCACAAGCCTTCGAGAACTGCTGACCGAAAAGATGTCACGGTTAGGCTCTCCAGCTTGTACCCGCTGTCTTGACTAACACTTTCGGCAGCGGTTTGATAGCCCATATCTGACAAAGCTTGAATTAAGATCCGCGTGACCTCCTCTCGGTTATGGCCGAAATAAGTTGATGGCTTCGGCGCCGACACCGCCGCCTTGTCTCCATTTGAAGAACCATTAGTAGTTAGTGACATGGACTTGTGTGTGCCGTTAGCTACGTCCTCAGACAAAACTGTCCTCTGTGAGCCAAGCTCGATAGATCCATTAGACCGAGTAGCCGTGCTTCCGTTGGCCGTCGTTGAGGTATGAGCATCTGGTGCCATGTCTGACGGAGCACGTCTTCTCCGTTTGGATCGTTTTGGAGTCTCGGGGGCAGAAGTATCGGCGCCTGTTATCTCGCGGTTTGGAGAAGTCGACCCAGGTTCTTCTGAAAACGGAGAGGAGCCAGGCGACCGTCTTCGCCTACCGAGGACTTGAGATAACTGGCTGATAGCAGGAACCGGTCTTGGATTGGAAGATTCTATATTCGCAGTCGAAGCCGGAGCAGGTTCAGAGTTCTGATCGGGACGATCGAGCGGCAGAGATAATTCAAGTGCTGAGAGGACGGTGCTGGTAGGATTCTGGGGTGGCTGCGGGGTGAATGGGTCGTCGGTGTTGGCGATGGGGTGAAGGGAACGAGAGTCGGACGGTTGGTCCACGTCGACCGCTCCGCGGACAGGCCGCGGTTTTAAAAGAGCTGCTGTTGAAGCTGTCTGGCGCGGATGGCGAGTCTGATTAAGGCGGCATACGAGGAGGAATGTGTTCTATCTCGACGATGGATTGAAAATGATTCGATACCTGGTGCAGTTTAAGTCCGTGTCCAGAGCGAGATGAGACCACGAAGGTCCTGACGAGATCCAGTGTAGCTGTCCAAACCCGTCACTAGTGCCGAAGAGGTTGAGCCCCATGTGACGTGTTGGGAACAGGAAAGACAAGGCACGAGGCTTCTTTGGACGGGTCCTAAGAATGTTACGGAAAGGCGTTTATCGTCTCGAGTCGCTTTGGGGAGAATGTTGGTCGATAAAGAAACATCAGCTTCCTCGATATAGGCGAGCAGAAGAGCAGAGCATGAAGGAGTGTTGTTGAAAGAGGGTCTCATACGGAGCTGGGACCAGGTTTGGAAGTCGTCACTGCTCTCACTGCTCATGCCGGTCAAGCCCGGGTATGGGCTGGTCCACCACGAGCACCAGCACCAGCACCACCAGCACCGGTACTAGTGCCAGAATCAGTCAAAAGCAGATTGTACAGGGCATTTCAGTGCAGCCATGTCATGTCTGGTGCTATCTAGTGGGTCCCCGGTGTAGGCCTACTAGCTCTAAAGAGGCTGTGCTTCGAGCCTATTATCGCTTATGTAATCTCTGATCTCGAATCTTACGGAGTTAATTGCAAATCGCTAGTTAATAATAATAAGGAAGCAGTCAGCAGTTCGGTGGCCAACAGTACGGCAGCCACACAGCAGCCACACAGTGGCCAATGCCAACCAGCTTGTGGGGCAATTGACGCTCAAAGTGACCACGTGAACAAAAATGCTGATAGCAAGCTAAAAGCTAATACTAGGCCAACCCGAACAAAGACCAGCTCAAATGCCAGTTGAGACGTACTATGGATTTATCGGCCACGGCAACAAACGAGCACGTATCAACAGCAGGAACTCATATGCGCTCGAATCTCAATTCTATCCAAATACCATACACTATATTACATGATCCCTATCATCTGGCTTGCCTTGTCGAGGCTGCTTGCCTCCCTGCCATTCTGGATGGTCGGTTGTGTATCGGTTAGCCGGGTCCGCAGACAGGGAAAGCTTGGGTGATTCTCCTTGGGGACATGATCTAGTCCGTCGAGTGCCAGGAGATGCGCTTCCTGCATACTGTAAACAGGAATGCGGACGTGACCAGGAGCACGAATACCGTTATCCCAGAGGTTCTGAAAATCTTCCTTGTTGAATGGATCCAGTGCTCCTACCTCCCCATCCATAATGTTCAACTTGCCATTTCGGATGCAAGTATTCACGGCCCTTTTGTGTGTCTTTGTTAGCTCTATCTTGACGACTAGAATTTGTGCGCAGATTGGAACTGGATGGCTGGAGCAACGGACACAACAGCGCATCCTCTTGATATCTTACCCTACAATAAGATCCTCCACGTCACATTGCCGTACTTCATATCGGGCGTCTTGATGGCTTTTAGCCCTGGCGGAGAAAAGAGAGGATCTGCGTCAAGACTGCTGGAGCAGTAGCCCATATATTCAGCTGCGATGATGTTTTTGTGGTCAGTAGGTTGTGCAGGATGATTTGCAACAGACGTTGCGTGCTCTCGAAACTGAAACGCAGCTTTAACGAAGATGGCTGACAGCATCAAGCTGGAAGGAACAGACCCAAAGGTTGAAAATCACTTACGACTACAGTTGGGCCCGTCGTTGTTGCGATCAAAAGTCGAAGCCAGCATATAGTTGAGGTTGTCAATACAGATCCAACCATCGTTGAAGTCCTGGTTCTTATGAAACCATCCCGGTCCCGAGCCGATGTCACGATTACAGTCCGGCCCAAAGTCGAGTATCACAGGAAACTCGGCCCATGGCTAACGCATCTTCCATACATATGGAATAGCAGTAGAGTAGAATACACGCTCCGCTATTCTCGCCTGTAGAAAGGCGTCTGTGTGATATTGGCCTCTGTGGGCCAACGATTTGCCCGGCTCTCTAGGAACCATCAGGCCATCATGTATGAGCTAACCTAGCAATTCTAGACTTTGATCCGTGCCGTTGAATGAATTCAAAATCAACGTGTCGACCTCATCCGCCCATCTCTTGATCAGGCTGTCATAAATTGTGTTGAAAGTGACTTCCTTGACGGTTTCATCTCTACTCGTCATACTTGTCAGTCACCACAGAGTGAAAATACAGCCAAACAGATTTACTGTGTTGCATACGTAATACATTTTTGAGCAATAGTCAAGCCCGCTGAGACCAACGATGTGGATGCGTCCTTCCACACGTCTTGCCTCATTTGCTTATCTTTGAAATATTTTTGCTCATTTACAACTATGACACGTGTCAGCAGAATGCACCAGGGATAATTATTTTCCAGATCTTATCTTGTGATTATTTTATTTATTTTATTACTTTTTAGACCTTCATTTCGGCTGGGGTCGTTCATGGCATCAGTTATACTTACATCCTTTCCACCAGTAAGTAGTCGATGATTGAAGCGGCGTATTTAATAGCGACAGAGTAATACCGAAGCCAAGAACATAATCTGGTTTTGTTAAAATATATAAAGCTTTGTAATCCTAGGTACAGTTGGATCGGTCTACTCTTTTGATCTCAATAGGTTTGCTGCCCTTTGGTGCAAATGCATCGACGAATTCGGATCTCTTATTTTGAATCTGCACTGCTGCTTTTTGAAGGCTCGATTCGTAGTTTTTCAGTAACTACCGTCGCCCTTTGTCAGCCAAGCTATTGAGTCATTTGCTGCATATCATCTGTCCTGTATACGATGTAGCTGAACGTCTCGGCTATGTCTTTAACAGGAAACTGCATAAGGTGCCAATAAGACGCTGGGGCTGCAACAGAAAGCGACTTGTCTGTTCCAAGCTTTGACTTTAGAATACGAAGGAATGCGGCATAGTCGGCACCCTCGTTGGGATTGTCTCGCGGAGGGACTCCGGGCGGATTCGGATCCCAAGTATGATAGTCAACAAGCTAGATTAGTTTTGAACAACGAGAACATGCGAGCCAGAATAGGAAGAGCGACTTCATCGGGGGGGGGGGAAGGGAATTTTCCCACCCCGGGCAATTCCCAAGCAATATCAATGCCGTCCAATCCATTGTCTTTGACAAATTTCGCAATGCTTGACGCGAACTTGTCTCGATTTGGAGACTTGATGCCATTTCGGAATGCGGAGTAATACTGTCCTTTGGGAATAAAGGTCCAGCCTCCAAACGAGATGATGCGCTTGGGGCCACGCATTTTGTTGAGCTGCTCAAACTGGTAGTTGACGTACTCGTCCTCAAAATACACGCTGAAGTCATCTTTGAGCAAGCCAAAAGCAAAGTGTACATGCATATACGACTTATCAACTTGAGTGACGTCCATGTTGAGACATATTGGTGCCAAGTTAAATGCTTCGAAATATCCGAGCTTCTTGAACTGCTTCGGGGGGTCCCCTTGGTCGACATACATGCCACAATTGGAGATGCATCCAATAGTGCCCTTCTTGGCTGTTCCCGGAGCACCACTTCCACGCGTGTCGGTGCAGAAGTCTTCTGATATACCACATTGACCCAACTGTAAGAGCATGTCAGACATATGATGCCCGGTCAACTGCCCATGTGGCTGGGCTGTCGCAGAAGATGAAAGAGATACGTCGTCTGATCTGCGGGAGAGAAAGAACTTATAGGGTTATAGTAAGCATTCAGAGGACAAGGATTCAATTTGGAGATATCTGTTCCTGGTGCAGCGATAGGCGTACCAGGCTTCTGGGGGCCGCAGACGGCATTTGAGATCGGCGCAGGCATAGGCGGAGAGCCTTTGCTGAGGCACATTTTGAAGGCCTTTCAGAGGTACTCACAGCCTGGCCAGCCTGGTGATAGATACATCTCAGTCAGTTAAATGCGAGTATTCGTGAAAGTGGTAGACATACCCCATGTTTCATCATTGAGGCGCTGAAGGTTAAACACCGTGAGACCGTTGGCGGCAGCAATAGAGTCACAATTGTCTTTAGTAGTTTTTAACTCGTAGACAAAGCAAGAGCCGTCAGAAGTTGGTTTGGGCTTCAAATCAGGCATTGGGCCCTCGGAACAGCATATCTGCCGGCCGTCTCTGGTAGACTTGGACAGGTCGGTGCCGGGATTCAACTTGATCAAGTCTTGGCGAGATATACCACAGTTCTTGGCGAGAGAATCGCGGCTATCACCGGCCCATACTTTAATAGTACGGCATGTAGCCTTCGTTTGCGACCTTGCCGCAACTAAGAACTTTGCCGGGCCACCTTTCGAGCTGGGTGATGGCTTGCTGTGAGAAGGACTGGACGGTTCTTATCGAGATTTAATGCTAACAGTAATGTTGTCTTATTGGGAAGACTCAGCATAGCTCGAAGTGTTAACGCATTTCGCATTGGCCCATGATTTGACGGCCTCTTGTACGGCGCCGAGCGTGCCATTGGTAGCAACAATCACACCAAAGGTTTGATCTCCTGTTCGATTGTCTCCGCAAACTTGGAGCACAACAGACTTCGAGCCTGCGATGCCGACCTTGGACACTTTGTCTAGAGGAGGCTTGAATAAGGAATCAACTACACTAGGGTTGAGCATGTTATCACCAACGTATAAACCAACGGTAGCACCTTGAAAAGCACCAAACAAGATTGTTTTGCTCCATGGTGTCTCAGAACGGCGCAGCTGGTACTCGAGTTCCTCACGGCTGTGACCGCAACGCGAGAGGATCGGTCGAACTTGGGTGCGGCTGACCAGGCTAGTTGAGCTGTAACTGTTCCCTTCTGCTCGCCTGGTACAGAGGAGACTTGTTATCGTGACTTTACGGACCGTTGCAGCCACCTCTCGTAGCTCTCGGACCTCGCCACCTGTGGCTTTAAGTCTGTAGTGGGGCATCTGGTTAGTGGCTGCTCTGGCACCCATCTAGGTTAGGTACCTACCTGCCTAGGTACGTATCTCGGTACCTGACTAGCCAGACTGTTGAGCTAGCAGCCGACGTACCGGTACAATCCCGAACCAGCTTGTGCCGGTCGGCTGCCCCTGCCAGGGCGTCGATGCGACTCGTTTAGTGTCAGTTGGGCTCATAGAAGCGCCGACCACATGCCGTCGTCGCCGTCGCCGTTCTGCAAGTCCTCTTGATTCATCTCATAGACACCATAAACATTTCTTCCCAATCGACCATACTGCCGCGCGTTCTCTCGAGCGTTTTGCCGGCGAAATACTCACCGACCCATAACTACCAGCCTGCACTCTTTTGCACATTCCTCTCGAACGGCGATTTTTTCCCGAGCACGGCCGTCTTTGGTGACGTCGCCCCCTCCATCTAATCTACCTGCTACCACTTCGACAATAAGCTTTCGCAGTCGAAGAAGCACATAGACAGCCGTAGACGCACCGCATTCTGGCCCCTTCGAGCTATAGCGAGGTTGACGAGTTAAAGCGACCATGAGCGGTTCTCTCGCGACCCCGGGTGGCATCTCGGATCCCGCTTTGATCCAGTGAGCTTTCAACCCCCTTTCCAGCGGACCAAGTATGACCCTGTGCGAGCTTTATATGCTAAATTCTCGCTCTTCAGGCTTGTAAATAAGCTCCAGGATGTGTTTGCCACCGTTGGTGTCAATAATCCCATCGATCTTCCCCAGATTGTTGTCGTAGGCAGTCAGTCTAGCGGCAAGAGTTCAGTATTAGAAAACATTGTGGGCCGAGACTTGTATGGTATCCCTACTACAGCAGACAAAATGATAACACAGTTATCCTAACGCATCGTTATGACAGCTTGCCCCGCGGATCTGGAATCGTTACGCGACGTCCTTTAGTGCTGCAGCTCATCAACCGCCCCGCGCAGTCAAATGGTGTAAAGCCCGATGAATTGTCCACATCCACCGACAAGGCCGCCAATGCCGACGAATGGGGAGAGTTCCTGCATATTCCAGGTCAGAAATACTACGACTTTGGAAAAATCAGAGACGAGATTGCTCGCGAAACCGAGGCAAAAGTTGGCAAGAATGCAGGCATTTCTCCTGCACCCATCAACCTCCGAATCTACTCTCCCAACGTTCTGACCCTGACGTTGGTCGATTTGCCCGGATTGACCAAAGTTCCTGTCGGAGATCAACCCCGTGATATCGAGCGTCAAATTCGAGAAATGGTTTTGAAATACATTGGGAAGTCAAATGCTATTATTTTGGCTGTCACATCCGCCAACATCGATTTGGCCAACTCGGATGGCCTTAAACTGGCGCGTGAGGTAGACCCTGAGGGTCAACGTACCATTGGTGTCCTGACCAAGGTCGATCTGATGGACGAAGGAACCGATGTTATTGATATTCTATCCAACCGTGTTATTCCCCTGCGTCTGGGCTACGTCCCAGTCGTGAATCGTGGTCAACGGGACATCGACAACAAGAAGGCTATCAATGTGGCCCTCGAGGCTGAAAAGGCATTCTTCGAGAACCACAAGGCATACCGAAACAAGAGCTCGTACTGTGGTACTCCATATCTGGCGCGCAAACTCAATTTAATCCTCATGATGCACATCAAACAGACGCTTCCTGATATCAAGGCGAGAATTTCCAGCTCTCTTCAGAAATATACTTCTGAACTGGAAAGTCTAGGGCCATCCATGCTTGGAAACAGCGCCAATATCGTGCTTAATATCATTACCGAGTTCACCAACGAGTGGCGAACGGTTCTAGACGGCAACAACACCGAGCTTTCCAGCACCGAATTATCAGGCGGCGCCCGTATCAGCTTCGTCTTTCACGAACTTTACTCTAACGGCGTGAAAGCCTTAGATCCCTTTGACGTTGTTAAAGATGTTGACATTCGAACTATCTTGTACAATTCATCTGGTTCCTCGCCAGCTCTTTTTGTTGGCACCACCGCTTTTGAACTCATTGTCAAACAGCAGATCAAGCGTCTCGAGGATCCTAGTTTGAAGTGCGTTTCTCTTGCTTATGATGAATTGGTGCGAATTTTATCGCAATTACTCACAAAGCCAATGTATCGCCGATACCCCCAGCTCAAGGAGAAGATGCACGGCGTTGTCATTGCATTTTTCAAGAAGGCAATGGAGCCTACCAACAAGTTGGTTCGAGACCTTGTCGCTATGGAAGCCTGTTATGTCAACACTGGTCACCCAGACTTCTTGAATGGCCATCGTGTAAGTTGTATATCGCACTTCACGCTATTTTTTTTTTTATATATATAAAACAAAAACGACTCTGACGCACGCCCTAGGCCATGGCCATCGTGAACGAGCGATACAATCCCCCCAAGCCTATTCAGGTTGACCCGAAAACTGGCAAGCCTCTACCACAGTCCAGCACGCCCGCACGAACCGCAAGCCCTACAGTCCCCGAGGTTGACGGTACTGGCAACTCTGGTTTCTTTGGCAGCTTCTTCGCCGCCAAGAATAAGAAAAAGGCTGCCGCTATGGAAGCTCCTCCTCCCACTCTCAAGGCCTCTGGCACCCTATCCGAGCGTGAGAATATTGAAGTTGAAGTTATCAGTATGCTTGATCCCTTGGGCAGTCACCAAAATTGTTCCTACATACACTAAGGATGCTAATTTGAACAGAGCTGCTCATCGCCTCCTACTATAATATCGTGAAGCGAACCATGATCGATATGGTTCCCAAAGCTATTATGCTGAACCTCGTCCAGTAGGTGCCAGGTCATATACTATTTGCTTGACTTGTGCTTACAAATGTATAGATTCACCAAGGATGAAATGCAACGTGAACTTCTTGAAAACATGTACCGAACCGATACGCTCGACGACCTGCTTAAGGAAAGTGATTTCACTATTCGAAGACGGAAAGAATGCCAGCAAATGGTTGAATCACTAGGCAAGGCCAGCGAAATTGTTAGCCAGGTTCAATAAACGCCTGAAAATTTGGAGTATCCTAAGAACTTTGTTATTGTGTTATGGCGACTCGCTAGAAAACGATGAAAGGCGGGACATGGCATCACTGCCAATATTCACGAGGCGCAGAATGACCTGCCATCCAGGTTCTCTCAAACTTCCTTGTTCGATACCATGGGCGGTTGTAAGAGGCTTAGAGTAGACCATTCTCAGTATGGTAGAAATCTCGCAATGCGAACAGGTATGCACTCAACCTGCGATACCTATCACCCAGCGAGTAACAACGAGCGACGATTAACTTGCTCTTGATATATTCTCGATGACTGGAGGCGGGCTGCAGGGGGGTGTCTCAGAAGCAAGGGCCGGAAAGCCGTGATAAAATGCCCCGGGCTTCAGGAAGCTGCGCCACGCGCATTGGACGTTCAGACTAGACGAAGCATTTACCTCGAATTCCAATAATTAGTGTGCTCTGAATAGCTCTGGACTTAATTCGTGTAACGTGTATTGCCAAGTAGACGAAAGCACGGGCGAGGCAGCCCTTTTGTTCCATATGTCTATCTATCAATGTACCAAGCTGCAAAATTTTTACACTACACGAGGTCTTTCATGGTCTCATTTGTAGTCCACAATCTGCACTGTCTAATTAGAGCTTGGAACTCGCTTTAGTCAAAACATATACGCCTTTCTGCACGTCATAGTGCTCTCCTTTCTTCCACCCGAGCCAAGAAGCCAAAATCTCTGGCCCGCCATCTCCGGGAGCTAATGGCTCGTCCCGATACCCGTCCCCGGGGACGCCGGCGCCCTGTCCATGTTTAACAGGATCAGAACACTCTGGCCATTGCTTGATGGCTAAACAGGGGGTACTACGCAATGTTACTGACGGACGCTGGTCGCCTTCCCTGCTAGGATCATTTTCCAACTCGTCAAAATCCAAGACAGGAACGGCACAGGCATCTGTACAGTCAAACACAGCTTCCCATTCTGGCCGGGTTTTACCCTTGAACGTGTCTTTGAATAATGCCCTTATGGCGGGCCATTCGTCCACGTCAAGGCGTTTCTCCTCTAGGCCGTGAGACTCGAGACCTAGTCCCCTGATGAGGGCTTTGAAAAACTGGGGTTCTAGCGCACCGACAGAAAAATATTTACCATCCTTCGTCTCGTACGTCTCGTAGAATGGACATCCGCCGTCGAGGAGGTTGTTGCCGCGGCCACGGGCAGCCGCACCGCTGGTGAGTAGAAGCCTCGGAAACGTAGCTAGGTATGCTGAGCCGTCGACCATATTGGCCTCGACGACTTGGCCCCTGCACGTGGATTGACGAGCCAAGAGGGCGAGAAGGATGCCTTGGAAGAGATTGGCACCGCCGCCTGCAAAGTCACCGAGGATGTTGGTCGGGGGCTGCGGCGTGTCGTCCGGGCGGCCGAGAAGGCTGAGGGCCCCTGAGACGGCTAGGTAGTTGATGTCGTGGCCGGCCATGTTGGCGTAGCGACCGTCACGTCGGAAGCCTGTGAGTCGGCCGTAGATGAGGCGCGGGTTGATCTGGAGGAGGACGTCGGGCCCGAGGCCGAGTTTCTCCAGGACGCCGGGCCGGAAGGGGTCGATCAGGACGTCAGCACCTTGGGCGACCAGCTCTTTGACGAGGGCTACTCCATCTGGCGACTTGAGGTCTACTGGGATGGAGGACTTGCGACGGCTGAGATGGTCGGGTGGTGGGAGGGAGTAGGTCTGAGGGGCACGATCGATGCGAATGACGGAGGCGCCTGCGTCAGCGAGCAACATGCCCGCGAATGGGCCTGATATTTCTATACGTGAGTCATGTTTTACAGTCATGAGAAGGTGCTGGAGGACCAACCTGGCGCGAGACCAGCGAATTCAAGGACTTTGAGGCCCGTCAAGGGCGGTGGACCGATTGATGCCATGGCTGATGTGGAATCTTGTTTTTGGAGTAGCCGAGATTCGGGGAATTTCAGATGCTGGCGTGGTAAAACCGCATGATTTTTTACAAAGCCATGTATCTTTGACTCTCTATAGACGTCAGGAGTAACTACAATAATGTACAGGTTGTGATGTAGTACCTCGGCTAGCTACCTACTAAAGCAACCCACTGCCGAACCAGCCGAGTGACTATCTTCTCTTTAGGCATAGTTGCTGCTGTACGTTCAAAACCCCGTTACTGCGCATCTGAGCTCTTAGTTTATAAGTTTCCGTTACAATGCATTGTCCACTGTTAAGTGACTATGAGGATTGTTTGTTGGACGCTGTGAAGGGTGGCAAGCTGGTGCTATCGCAGCAAACTACCTAGTAGCCAGTTTACAACAGGCAGTCACCAGATTCCCAGAGCGCTTCGGCCGTCAGCCAAATCCTGCTTACCGGGCATGGCTGCTGTGATATGGAGGCTAAAACCCAAAACTGAGTAGTGACAAACTTGAACTATCTGCGCGCAGGAATCGTCTCTTTCGCGAGGTACACGTTCAATTAGACTACAGCTACATTGGACAACTCGCCGTCAACCTTGATCGCGCTAAACCACGGATGGAGCAAAATTTCAGCAGGAGAAGGTCGCTTCGCTGGATTGTACTGCAAAATCCATCTGATTAGTGCTTTTATCTGGCGGCCTTCCTCCTCATCAACGTCAGGTTCTGCCTCATCGAACAGTTCTTCCATAGACGTCTGCGGCACCATTAATGGTTCCCCACCCTCTACAACACCCCCAAGCAGACAATTAAAAAGCTGCCTTTCCGGCGTAAAGTATAGTGAGGATGTCTTCCAGTTCTTATAGAGCTCTTCAGGGAGTGTGCCAAGCCGGGCATTTAGGTAGAGGAGATGCTCGTCATCCTCGTACCCAGTTGCTGGTATACAGAACAGAGGCTGTCCAGTAATAAGCTCAAACACAAGGCAGCCGAAACTCCAGACGTCAAGAGATTTATGAACTTCGCGAGCGAGGATTAGTTCAGGCGCTCGAAGCCCGAGAGGAATAATAGGCTTTAGCGGTGGTTCGGTAAAAAAGTACGCTAGACCGTTTAGCAAAAGTATAAGCACTGTTGTCTACAACAAGTAGCTGCATGGGAAGTACTTACCGCCACCCATGTCGGATAACTTGATCTTTAAGCCTTCAGTGTAGCAGGAAGGAAACACCAGCGGCTGTGCAATGCAGAGATATCGTGGCGCCCACTTATCCTGTTTACCATCTAGCCTACGTACTGGGGGCGAGATTGATTGTCCTTGCTCATCTTCCTTCTGTCGGAGTGCGTCCTCGGGTTTTGAGTCGAGGTCACGAAGAGCGAAGAGCATGTTTCCCGGCTGGAAGTCTCCATGGGCAATACCATTATCATGAAGAAACGCCAAAGCCTGCAAGGACTGCTTTAGGATGCTCTTTGACATCTTAGGTGGATAGCGAACCTTCATTTCCCACCGGCGAGGTTTGAACTGGGGTAGCTCCTCGACCATGGTATTTACGCTCGGTCCCATCGGCTCGAATACCAGGCACTTATAGGTTCCATTGGGACCGCGGTGTTCGAACTCGTCAAGCAGTTGTGTGATATAACGTTGCCCCTCTAATGGAGCAATATTGGTAATATGGCGCAAGATTCGCACCTCGCTTGACTGTTGGGAGACTTCGGCGACAAGAATCTTCAGCGCGACATATCTTCTGTTCCTACAAGGACATAAGCAAAACGCATTTCATGGCTTGGCAAGCATATATACATATGGGACTAACTCTATGTCACAGGCCAGCCAAACTGTCGAGTAAGAGCCCTCACCAAGCTTGCGGATAACCTTGTACTGGCCATGGTTGAAAGTGTCGCCCAGCGAAACTGGGTGGTAACCACCTGGTCGGTAATCCTCTATCCACTCACATGGCGACGTTATGGATTGAAATCTCCGCTCGTTATCATTTATGGCCCTTGATGGCGAGGTAGGAGGAGGGGAAGCGCCGATGGTGGACATTGAAATGTAGGCTTTTGATGGCGGACTACAAATTCTGGGGAGAAGCTGGATGAAAGATCGCATATAGCGCGGTGTAGAAGTGAAAGTGTTCATCTCTCAGTCTACAGCCACCGAATGGCCAAGCTCCACAGTGATAATAGCGTCTTCTATACCGTATCAAGCGGCCTCGGCAATGTCTTATCGGCTGATAAGCTGCAACATGGCATCTGTCGTCAGAATTGGACGAGGCTACAAGTAATGCTTGGTAAGTGACGATAGAGTAAGTAGGCCACGTGTGACAGATACCTACATGACATCGGCATCCTAGCCGCAGAAAAGCGAAGCTGCTGCTACATAGAGAGAATGGGATAGGGTCAAGATGTGGCCCCGTCTACTACGACAGATCGGATCCGTAACAGCATCGAGCATGCATCGATTCTGGTCCACGTGATACTTTTTTGGAGTCGGCTATATTACTGGCGACGAAGAATTGGAAGCGGATGACGTAATCGATGCTTCGCTGCCTTACTGCCGAGGCACCCAAGCGGTCTAGCTAGGTGGCTCACACTCCTCTCGCCTGACTTACGGCCGAACCGTTCTATCGCCGAAAAAAAGGCGCATGACGACTGAAACGCAGGACCACCCACTTGGAGGGTGACAGTAACTATATCACCTCTTCATGTGCCATGGACCTTTATGCTCTCAGACATGTCTTAAGTAGACTCGGAGGCCCACAGCGGAAGATTGGCATGGCGTGACATGTCTTGCCGCGGCTTCTTGACCTATTTCTCGATGCTGGTTTGGGAACAATTTAACCGGCTTATCACGAGCCGCTCTCGAATGAATTTCCCCTTCCCTTGGCTGCCAACAGTCACGAACCACGAGGTCGAAGCCCGATTTTGATAAAGATGACACGGTAAGCTAGGCGTTGGAGCTCAAATATTGCTGCAATGCCTGGTTCTGGTTCAATGGCACGTTTCGGTAAGGGCATTGACTCAATCCACCTGTTGATCGTCTCAACAACTGGACTACTTTATCAATAAGTACCCTGTCCCGTCTGTGAAAGAACAAGGACGACCGTCGCGCCTAATTAATGTCTTTCAAAAACAATGTATCCTCTATCACCCCGTTAGTCCTGATTGGCCCGCTCGCTGATTCGTGGCCTAGGTGATGTCGTGCTTCGGCCAGCACTCAGGCAAGGTGTCTTGAAATACCACGGTTTCTAGAGACGGGATGAGATAGACCCAAGAAGCAATGATGCAAAGTAACCGCGGATGGGTATCTCAGGGCCTGAAATGCACCCTTCAACCTTGATGAGTCCAAACGTCGGGTCCTTATCATTGAATCTGCTCATGAACCGGCACACGAGTTCCTCTCTCACATGCCTGCCCATCTTGAAGGACCGTGCAGTCGCTGGGTAATTAGGCGAACTGACAGAACGCAAGCCGATCACGACTCTCATGAATTTGTTTTCTGCATGTTTCACCAAGCACAGCATGGACACGCCCTTGATTAAAAGATGAGAGCAATCTGTGGACACCTACGTTTCTAGCGTCTTTTATACTTGGTGCCGTGGTCATGATCCGTCATGCAGTCTTAGTCTTCATCGCCATACCCGCCGCATGCCCGTGTCGAAGATATTTGGCAAAACTTCAAGTCGGAGCATTAAGCATAGCAAGGCACTTCCAGAACATTAGCCTGTTATTTTCCGCTTGGTTGATGTAGCTTCCGTTATGGTCCGATGTCTTACCGTTGATTGAGGTTCGTGATACTTAAAAGGCCCCGAAAGCCCAATGTCGAAGATACGATGTCTGATACAGAAGCAGCAACCCTTTTCACAATTATACCCATTTACTTTCAGTCCTCTTCTCCTCTTGGTTTTTTGCATCATACCCGGTCGTCACTTCTTTAATAATGCAGTCATTCCTTGTCATAGCTCTTGCGGCAGCTGGTCTGGCCACGCCGATTCCTGCTGAGTATGGCGTCGCCTTGGCATCACCTCCTGAGGCGTCTGATGGAAGTTTATACAAGAGAGCTGGCTGTGCGCCAGTCACTATGCTCTTTGCACGAGGAACGACAGAGCCCCCAGGCTTGGGGTACCTCGGGATGACACTTCAAGGGGCCTTGTCACGCAGACTGGGCGCCGGCAAGCTCTCTGCCATAGCTGTCAACTATCCAGCGGCCGTCACCGGAAACGCTCACTTTAGAGGCGCTGATCCGTTCGATGCACAGAATATGGCCCGCCAGATCACCCAGATCCTAAACCAATGCCCAAAAACGAAGCTCGCAGTGGGAGGCTACAGCCAGGGCGCAGCCGTGACCCGTCTAGCCTTTGACTATCTGCCGAATAATGTCGAGAAGAAAATTGCCTGTGCTTTCACTTTTGGAGACCCTCGGTACGCCACGGTTAGTTCTCTCCCCCCCCCCCCCCCAATGAGCTTGTCCGCTCAATTTTATACGTTTTTCCATCTATTTTAACTCACGACTGTCGTGCATACAGGAGGGTAAAAGGATTCGCAACTTTCCAGAGGAAAAAGTAAAAGTAGCCTGCCACCCGGGCGACACTATCTGTCACAACACCTACATTGTCAACGCTGTTCATATGTACTACGAACCTTACGTTGAGGATATGGCCAAGTGGATTGTCTCCAAAACACGTGGTCCTAGCAACAGAGGAAGTGGTCACGGCCACGGTAGCAAAAAAAATGATGGTAGCGGTCATGGCAGCAAAGGTGGCAGCGGTCACAATGGTAAAAATGGTAAAAATGCTAGCAGCGGTCACAGCAGCAAAGGAGGGAATCACGGCCACAGTGGCAAAAGCAGCGGTCATAGTGGTAAAGGTGGTAGCAGCCACAGCGATGATGGCGATAATTCTGGGAATGGTGATCACAGCGGCAAAGGCGGTAGCGCTAAGGGCGCTAAAGGTAGTGGTGGCGGTGATAACAATATCGGCAAAGGTAGTGGGAGCGGCCATGGCAGCAAAAGTGGTGGCAGTCATAGCGGCAAAGGTAGTGGTCAAGGTCAGGGCGCTGGAGGAGGTGGTGGCGGCAGCAGTAGTGGCGGCGGTGAAGGCGCTGAAGTTGGTGGTGGTGGAAGTGGCAGCGGTAAAGGCGCTGGAGGAGGCGGTGGTGGCAGCGCTGATGGCGCTAAAGGTGGTGCTGGTGGCAGCAGTGAAGGCACTGGAGGAGGAGGTGGTGGCAGCGGTAGTGGCAGCGGTGAAGGCGCTGAAGTTGGCGGTGGTGACAGCGGTAAAGGCACTGAAGAAGAAGGTGGTGACAGCGGTAAAGGCGCTGAAGGAGGCGGTGGTGGTAGCGCTGATGGCGCTAAAGGTGGTGGTGCTGGTGGTAGCGGTGAAGGCACTGGAGGAGGAGATGGTGAAGGCACTGGAGGTAGCGGTGGTGGCAGCGGTAGTGGTGGTGCTGGTGGCAACGGTGAAGGCGCTGAAGTTGGTGGTGGTGGAAGTGGACCTAAAGGTGATGGAAGCGGTGATGGAAGCGGTGGCAGCAGTGAAGGCACTGAAGTTGGTGATGGTGGAAGTGGGCCTCAAGGTGATGGAAGCGGTGGTGGAAGTGGTGGCAGCGGTGAAGGCACTGAAGTTGGTGCTGGTGGAAGTGGCCCTAAAGGTGATGGAAGTGGTAGCAGCGGTGAAGGCACTGGAGGGGGTAATGGCAGTGGTAAAGGCGCTGGAGCAGGAGGAGGTAGTGGTGGAAGTGGCCCTGAAGGTACTGGAAGCGGTAGCAGCAGTGAAGGCACTGGAGGAGGTGATGGTGGAAGTGGGCCTAAAGAAGATGGAAGCGGTAGTGAAACCGGTGATGGCGGCAAAGGTGGCGGTAGCGGTCGCAGCGTCAATACCGGGAAAGGTGGTGGTAAAACTCACGGCGGCAAGGGTTGTAGTAGCACTGATTAATAATAAATGGCAGCAGCTTGAGCATATAATTCGTTAACAGTCTGGAGCTGGACCGGCTCTCAAACTGGGGCACTGCCATGAACGGCTATGTTGAGTCTGGTCTTGAACGATCGTGGGTAAGGGCTAGTTTCATCAACTACTATCCATCCCTCTTAAGCGCGGTAATAAGCCGGGCTATCTGGTTGCCGGCTCCACTCCACTCTCCCCAATGCACAGGAAATACCTCACATTAACTACCTAGGTATGTATTATGCACGTACAGCACAGCCAGGGCCCCAAGTATCGCCGTACATCTACCATGGCGAGATAGCGAGATGCTTGCATAGGCGCAAAGCACCTAGATACTGTTTTCCTCAATTGGCTGACGAAATGGCTAGCGCATCCCTTGGGCAATGTTTGCGCCCGAACTGTGCAGCGACTACCGAGTCAATTGCAACGCTTCGTGCACCAGACTGTGTTACATTGCCCAAGGACCGTGCGCTTCTCTGACTTTTGAAAGACGAATTAGCCTGAATCGTGCGCTCGAGGTGTATCACGCGGGAGACGACGTCTTATGGGTCGGGCACAGCGAGACATGATGCAACATGGGTAGGTATGCAGCCTACTATGTCAAATGACAAATGTTTCTGATGGCTATTCCGTACTTGTAGCCTTTGAGGCAGGCGCGAACGTCATGATTATTGTGTTGGCCGTGACCGACGACCCACGTTGGGTCACGTGGAGCCCCCCGCTGCCCTTTTGCTTCTAACATCAACGAGGTTAACCAGTCGCAAAGAAAATCTTGAGGTTATGTAACCAACTCGACCCTACTTTGAACATCAAAATGAGCAGCCCTACAGTTTTACATACACAAACCCCGACGGGCTGATGTATTTGGGCGTTGTTGCGGAGTCGGAACTCCAGATGACACCTTAGTCAGACCAGGGTACGCGATGCCGGAGGGATCCGCTGGGACTTCGCTGTCTTTTCGCTTCCTGTTCCGCCAATATTGCGTACCAGCAATATGCTCCTTTCCGACGGCACCTTGGTGCTGTCATGTATGGGCCAGCCCAGCTCACCTACCTGGTAGTGTATGTTGTCTTGGACTCGGCTTGTCGTTTTGAGCGTTCTGCGCTGCCACTTCACTAGGACGACTACGACGACCGCCTCGCAGCCTAGGAGGCACATTGTTTGAGATGTGACAGAACTGGAGGCTCCAGTGCTGGACGAGACGAAACCTTGGCTGGATGACATGGAGCTTTGGCTGGATGACATGGAACTTTGGCTGGATGACATGGAACTTTTCCTGCTGGATGCAGTCGATACGCGTGATGGCTTTGACCCCGTCCGTTGTGGATGCAGCAGCTGTCGGCAAGGCTTGGTAATGATCTGTACCAGGCTTGGGTCCGCAGTGAAAGTAAATCGTACGTTTGGCCAACCCAAAGGTAAGGGAGGCAAAGGAGCAGAATTTCGAAGTCGGATTACTTGGAGCGCTACTAGAACACACTGTCAGCATCGTACTTGGCAAATCATACCGGAGCTGGACATCGAACCATGTTCAAGTTTTGACACTCGGGTTATTGCACTTGGCATCGCCGAAACAGTATCCTCCGAAGCCACAGTCAGTAGTCGCAACGACCGTTGTCGGACAGAACCCCATTGGGAAGAGTGGCTGGCTTCGTTGTAGCCGGTGCGCTGACCAACCTCAGAGTATGCCCAAGACAGGCAAAGACGGCCAGCAGGACCAGAGAAATAATCATTTCGAGTTTAGGATATAAAAGTCACTGTTGAGAGTAGTTCTTGATCTGAAAGCATCTACAAGGAGATTGATTTCTTGAAAAGAAGGAGGGAAACTCAAAGAAAGACATTATCTGTCTGGCCAGATGCACATATCTAGACACAGGCGATTGCTGCAGTGCTAGGCAGTCGAGGTTCGCACAACTTGGTGCGCCGTGCTTTACAAGCTGGTTTTTTGACCAACGGGAATCGCTGGCGAGCAACACATTTTTGGAAAATCTTGGTGGGTGAAGAGTTTTGATTATTGGTCTGGGCTCTTCATCCGACGTGCTTGCTCAGCCAATTCAGACTTACGCTAGGTCGTGCCACACGAAGTTGCGACTGAAGCGCGCACGATGCAGCGGCCGATGCCGCTCCTCCACTAGAAGAATGCCAGTATAGCGCTATGGGCTTGCCCTGTGACAGCGCTTCCTGAAAAAAAAAAAAAAAGGGGGGGGGCACTCGTTGAAGATGCAGTTGTTGGTTGTGCAGAAGGAAAAGGAACAAAACTGCTTGTGCTACTCAGAGTTGTTGGCATTCGGGCGGCTGAGATTGCTTTATCAGAATATAGGCCCCACTAGCTGGATTCGGACTAGTTGCCGTGAGGCACTAATCAATTTGCGACGGATCGGCTCGGGGTTCTCTTGGCCCCCACATCCCTGGCTGCGCGCAATGACCTCGAGTGACTTTAGTTTAGTTTAGAAGCGCTTAGAAACATTCTACGCTAGAACACCACAGGAGCTAACGCGCTTTTAGCTAGCATACCAATGGGTGGTCAATGGGTGGTCGGACACCCTAATTAAAAAAAAAAAAAAACCAACTTTATTGAAAATCCTTTGCCTGGCATCTGACGCTGCAGCATGGGGAATGAATGAGTCGGGCTGCCAGCATCAAGGTATCAGATCAGAACTGCCGGCATTCATGTAGTAGAGCGGACTGCCGGCATCATGACTCAGGCTCAACATGTTCCGGAAACATGAGTAACCGGTTTCCGCTGCATTCACTGCATGACTGCGTGTCCAAAGCCACTTGTCCAGAAGGGGTGAGGTCTTTTCATGTCTAACATCGTGACCCGTGAGCACAAGATTCGGCCATGCATCAGCAGAAGATCGTATGGGCATTGATACTTGCGCTGAGCTTGCTATTTACGCTGGCACTCTACCTCTACCATGATACCGAGTTCTACCAACTGCGGACCGATCTTCGGCTTGGAGGTTTCAGCGGCTTCCACCCAGGAGGTTCGAACAGATAGATATACCCTTACCGCAACGTACTTCAAAGGGCCGGCTCCCTGACAAGATTTTCCATCAAGCAGGTATTCTAACGCGCAGCAACATCTCAATGTACGTCGATGCCATTCTCCATCAACACGGTAGCCACCATGTCCCCAAGCTCGATTGTCTCAATCCCGATCTCTCGCGCTACCAGCATCTGCGGCCGTCCAACCCTTCACCCTCGACGACAAAATACTTCTTCGCCCTGAATCTGCGCGAGAATCGGCCAGTGCTGCCTCGACTGATGGGCAGCATAGTAGAGGCCATCGATTTTCTCGGCCCGGAAACTTGCGCGCTGTCCATCGTAGAGGGCATGTCGCCCGATGGCACAAGCGAGATCCTGGCCGCACTACAGCCGCGCCTAGACAGCAGGATCCGCACCCATTTCGACCTAAACAATCCCATCGACTCCCGTGCAGGGGCCGCGCTACGGCCGCGCCTAGACGGCGGCTCCCGTATAGAGAGGTTCGAGATGCTCGCCAAGTTGAGGAACCTGGCGCTGAAGCCCCTGTACGATGACCCTGCACGATACTCCAACGCCACAGTCATCTTCATCAATGACGTCGTCATCTGCCCAGATGACATCCTCGAGCTGGTCTACCAGCTACATCACCTCGGCGCAGACATGACATGCGCCGTCGACTGGATATACGGCGATCCTTCGCCCCCTCCACCGACATTCTACGACGTCTACGTCTCGCGCGCCATAAACGGCGACTTGTTCTTCGACGTTCCCCCCGAAGACGGGAGCTGGCGGAACGCGGGCGAGCTGTTCTGGAACGACGCCGAGTCCAGGGAGCGCTATGACGCCGGAAAACCTGTGCAGGTGTTCGCGTGCTGGAACGGAGCCGTGGCCTTCGGGGCGCAGCCGCTGTTGACCAAGAATGTTACTTTCCGCGCGGCGAGACTGAATCTCGGGGAATGCGTCCAGGGCGAGCCTGAGCTCTTGTGCAAGGACCTCTGGTACCATGGACACGGCAAGATCGCCATCGTGCCCTCTGTCAACTTGGTGTATCCGATTGAGGATGGCAAGACGCTCAAAGAGCAAAAAGGATTTACCTTCCAAAAGACGAATTCGCCCGCGTCAGATGCACTGATTGAATGGAAGCCGCCTCCCGAGAAGGTCAAGTGCATGCCAAAGTTTTGGATCCAGTCGTGGCGGCCTTGGAATGAAACGCTGGACATGTTGGATTAACGAGGCGTGGCGGGTCGTTCGAAGGGCCTGTGGTGCTCGTGGCACGGGGGCAGCCCGCATTTTGTTTAGCGGCCGTGATGATGATGATGATCGTGATGAAGCGAGATGCAAGTTAACTACTCCGCATCTGTAGAATAATACCAACAACGTCCATCCATCCCGTCAAGTATCGAGTGGCTTCGCTTGGGCCCCGCCAAGCACACAACCGTCATCCTGCCGAGCTGCCTGGCTGCGATACCAACCCCGTCTACCACTGCATCAAACTTGTAGCATCCTGGCATGTTTTAATGCAGAATCATCGTGTATGTAAAGGGTGTTCGGAATCATGATTCCATTGCACACGGTCGTGCAACCGATAAGCCATATCCAGGCACATCAATTTGAAATTTTTGACATTTACCAATCCATCGAGACGCATCATCAGAATCTAGAAAAAAAATAAAATAAAAAATAAAATAAACAACATCGCCATGAGAGAATCAATGAGAAGAACGCCTCTATACCCCATCATATGCCCCAGACAACAGGAAAACGGTCAAACTATGTATGCATGTGTCGCGAGGGAGTCTTAAGCCCACCAGTCACCCTGGTCGCGCATAGCCTCCGCGACCTTGACAAAGCCAGCAATGTTGCTGCCGGCCACCAAGCTGGGGAGTTCCCCCTCCCTGGCCTCGACGTACTTCTTCGCCGTCTCGAGGCCGTTGGTGAAGGCGTTCTTCATAATACCCTTGAGCTTCTCGTCGACTTCCTCGGACGTCCAGTTGAGGCGCTTTCACCATGTCTTGTCAGCTCATCTCGCACACACAGGGCGCTCAAAAGCCCGTTGACAAGAAGAAGAGTCAAAAAAAGGTAGAAATCGTACCTGGCTGTTTTGGGCCATCTCCAGTCCTGAGACGGCAACACCACCACAGTTGGCCGCCTTGCCAGGAGCATACCAGATGGCCTTACCACTCTTCTTCTTGCGCTGGGCCTCGAACAGATCGATGGCCTCCTGGGTGCAGCCCATGTTGGAGCCCTCTGCAACGACCGAGACCCCCGCCGAGACCAGAGCCTCAGCCTCCTCCTTGTTCACTTCGTTCTGGGTTGCGCAAGGCAGGGCGACATCAACGTTGCCCACATGGGTCCAGGGGCGGGCCCCCTCGAGGTATTTGTATCGGCCGGTGTGATCGAATTCGCTGAGTGCGCGACGCTGAACCTTCAGCTTAGCAATCTTCTCGACATGCTCTGCTGTGAAAGCACCGGAGCCGGTGGCGACGAGAGCACCTTTGGAGTCGGAGAGCGAGACGACGGCGGCATCAAGCTCGATACACTTGAGGGCAGCGTACTGCGCTACGTTGCCCGATCCAGAAATGGCAATCTTCTTGCCGGCGAGACTGCCGCGACCGGCGTACGCAAGCATGTGTTGAACGTAGTAGATGACACCGTAACCAGTGGCCTCTGTCCAAGAAGTGAGAAGTGTGTCCGTAAATCCATCATGCTGGCTATTTGATCATTATCCCCGAGGATCCGCAGCAGGCCAACTTACCAGGCCGAATCAAGCTCCCACCCCAGCTGAGTCCCTTTCCAGTCAAGACACCCTCCCATCTGTCTCGCGCCTGTCGATACGCGCCATACATGAAGCCGATTTCGCGGCCAGAGACACCAATGTCGCCAGCAGGAACGTCTGTATCCGCGCCAATGTGCTTGGACAGCTCGCGCATGAAAGCCTGGCAGAAGCGGCGAATCTCACCGTCACTCTTACCCTTGGGATCAAAGTCGGCACCGCCTTTACCACCGCCCATGTTGACTGCTCAACAACGCGTCAGTTTCATTTTCAACTCGTGTGATTTAGTCGTCTGCAATGCGGGTGTTACGCACGGCCAGTTAAGGCATTCTTGAAGACTTGCTCGAAACCAAGGAATTTCAGACTGTAGAGGGAGTTAAAAAAAAAAAAAAAAAAGGATTTCCACAGATTTGATTTCCACAGATTAAGTAAATGCCCATGTATTATTGTGGAATTTCAGTAAGGGGGAAAAATAAAATAAATAAACGTACATGGACAAGTTGACGCTGGGGTGAAAGCGCAAGCCGCCCTTGTAGGGCCCGAGCGCCGAGTTGAATTGCACTCTGTAGCCACGGTTGACTTGCAAGTTGCCCTCGTCATCTTCCCAGACAACGCGGAATTGAATGATACGCTCGGGAATAGCAGAGACTTTGAGGGCGGTGCGGTACTCGGGGTGGTCGCGAAAAAGGGTGCTATCTTCAAGCGTACTAGCCAGTTCTATGAGGCCAAGCCAAGCCAAGCCGAGTCCGTCAGTCAGTCTGTCTGTCTGTCTGTCTGTCTATCTGCCATTCAAGCTGAATAGGAAGACAGTTGTTGGTTCTTTTCCCCCGGCCCAAACCGCGATACTTTACGACACATACCTTTGTAGGCCTGTTCAAACTCGGGCTCGGAAGGAAGATGGGACATGTTGGCGGCAGCTACCAGAGCCACCGGGGAAGGGGATCGCAGCAGATGAGACAGAACTACAAACAATTAAGCGCCGAGATCGATCTAGGAATTTTGAAATATTCATAGAGGGGCGTGCCGCACAATGATGGATAGATAGAGAGAGATGCGTAGGTAGATGATGAATTGCAGGTGAAAGGTTGTCACAACCTCCAACTTTATACAGTGGGTCCAGGTAGTTCCGAAAAAAAGCCTAACACAACCTAGGTATCGCCAAATCAACGGGAAACTCTGTACAGTAATCACGCTGCGAATTTTGCAGAAATTAAATTGTACTTTAATACGTAGATTCTTTGGTTAATTCTGTATCGACTGGTATACCTAATACTTAGTGCACCACCCGTCTGCGTTGTTAACGGCGTTGGCATTGATAGAAGTGATATGGATATCTACAAAAATACAATGGATATTTTTCGCAACTACCTGCTCTCCTCGCAGCCAATGGGATCAAGGCTGAGAAGCTGATGAGACTATCAGACAATTTCTATAGTTAACTAATCTGCTTCGTTCTCCTCCACCCCGCGGGCCAGGGACTTCCGGCATCGGAGCCATCAGTTCGAATGTATTCTAGTTATCCCCTTGCGAGACATCCATCTCAAGCCCATACACGAGTACTAGCACAGCCCACGCAGGAATTTGCCAGACTGACAACGCCGTATGATATTTTATTAACATCGTATCCTACAGTCTTGTTCAACAAATCCGAGACATTCCATGACCTATGATATATATACGTTGGGAAGTCTCCAATGCACCATCATTACCAACATCTTCTTGCGCCGCAAACGCCTTATAAATGTGCCGCAAAAATTGACACTTTTGTGAACGTGTGCCTAAGTTGGTCACCACATCGCAGCCGGATCCATGTCAAACCTCGACAGGTCTTTGCCTGCATCTTCCAGATCCTTCTTCGCCTTCATTCGCATATAAAAAATCGGACAGTCTTTGCTACTGCAAATCACCTCGCAATGCATGCTGCCCTGGCATCGTTGGCATTGCGTCCAGAGCCGCCCGAATCGCACCTCAAGATCCGACACCTTATCCAACGTTCTTTTGTAAAGCTCCGCCACACGCGGAGCACAGTCTGAGCAAATCGCACTGTTGCTTTCTTGCTTACCTACAAGAGGCTTCTTGCAGCCCATACATGTTTGCGTCTTCTTCGCAAACTTCATCAGGCCGCCTACTGATGGTGCGGCCACCGAAATTGTTCGAGTATGGTCACCCGTCAGGAGAGTCCTTGCCTTGGTCTCGCCCAAAATCGGCTCAAAGATACGTCCAAGAGGCTTGGCCAGCTGATTGTCCAAGTAGTACTTGGTGTCGATCGGCACGTTATGTTCTAGAACATACAGTGGGTCTTCGGATTTTTCAAAGTTCTTCGCACCAGCCGCTCCACGTACCATCACATAGGCGACACGATCACCAAGAGCAGGAGCTGAACCAGCGTCACGTTTCTTCATGCGGTGCGCAAGTTCTACGTGTGCTTGCTTCGCCGCATAGTCATCTTTGGTCAACGCCTTGGTAATGACAAGCTTCGACATGTCCACCTTGTTTTGCAACAAGTTGGCAATCGTTTCCTTAACGTATCTATAGTTTGCATGAGTGTCAACGTTGCCCAAGGCACGTCCCGTTTCAATAAGAAAAAACTTACTCTTGAGCACCTTCGACGTCTCGGTCGATCAAAATCATCCTCAGCACCTTCTCGATAACTGTTTGTACCAACAAACAATTGTCGCGTCGAACCGTCTCGATACCCTTTGTGTCCATCTTGTCATACATCTCCGTCCTGGTCCAATACAATCCAGCATATCGCTTCTTATTGATGAGGAGGTAGGGAAAGTAGACCTTCTCGAACTCGAGCTTGATAGGTTTGATGAACTTGTCCGATACATAATGTGACGCCTCTTCTCCCAATTTCATGGTTTCTGCCAGGTCCTTGGTTCCGAATTTGATCATGACGGAATCGGTGTCACCATAAATAACCTGAGCATCATGCGAGTATCCGTTGGCAATGTTGTACCTGTTTTCTACTTCAAACTTGGTCTTTTCAATCATTTGTCGTCCAAAACTAGTGGTACTACTGGCAATGGCAAGACATGGAAGCTTCCCTGTGGTCGCACCCGTCAGACCGTAGACTGAATTGGCGCTGATTTTTAAGGCCAGCTGACGGCCATTCAGCACCGCCTTCTTGAAAGGGTCTGTCTCTTTCGCTAGCTCACGCTTGGCCTGCTTTCGGGCTGTTAGCAACTCCTCAAGAATCTGCGCTAGCAGACCTTTTCTCTGCTTGGTCGTAACAAACATGTCGCCATTTGGTGTGACAATGTAGTCCTCGTCCTTAACCAAGCCCAGCTTTTCGACGAACTCCTTATCTGTTATTAATGTCGTGTAACATAAGTTGTGCGCCTGCATGATACTCGGATATAAAGATGCAAAATCAAGAGTGGCGATTGGCACGTCATAATAGCCACGCTCAGGCTTAATCACTGTAGCACCTTCATATTGCTCATCTGACGCGACGGGTCGAATGTTGGGGATGACGAGTTTCTGCTCCAAGGCCTTGCGGAACAGCTGACTGACGAACTTGATCTGCTGGCCACGGGAGAGCAGAAAATTGAACGGAACGCCCGTGACTCTTGCCATTTCTGTATAATTTTCCAGACACGATAATTTATCCATTAGTCGCTGCGGCAGATATGCGTCCTTGAGACAGTAAAGAGCCAATCGTCGGCGGGACTCCGGTGTGCCATTGTAAAGTTCAGTGATCATAGTGTGGTGCACATCTTCTTTCTGCTCGCCGAGGAAATGTGCACACACGGAATTGAGCGTGTAGCTTCGCAGCTGGTGGTCTCTTTGAATTAGTTGCAATAAATCTAGCTGCAATCGTCCGTTGGTATTAGTTGCTTTGCTGTCTCGGTTCCCGATTTGCTTGCTGGAGAAGCTAGTTTCCTTCACCTTGGACTGAACGCTTGGCAATCGGGTCCAGTGGTCAAAATTAGCAACCTGGAGATGTTTTGCCCTATCTAGCAGGTACGGAAAATCGAAGTTGGCAATGTTATATCCGATGATGATATCTGGATCAACCTTGATTAGAAATTGCTGCCAGTCGGCCAACATCTTGTCCTCTCTGTTATACTCCAAGATTTGTGTCGCAACAATGGAGCTCGTAGTGTCAAGGCAGAAGACGTTACGCACAAACGGCTTCGTTTCTCCATACTTGGTCACCACATTGGCGATTTGAATGACAGGGTCCTGATTAGCCTCAGGGAAAATGCCTTTCCGACCTGCGCACTCGATATCAAAAGATAGGATACGTAGGGGAGCCATTTTTGCCCATTCTCCCTCGGGTTTGTGTGCAATCAAATCCAGGTAGGGCACTTCAGCTTCAATCTGACAGTTAGACCGTTTCTCCGGCCCCGTGAGAAGTTTGTATGTGTTTGCTGGTGCCTCGACCCAGGCCATGCCTTGAACCTGTTTATACAGAGAAACAACAAAGGTTAGCCAATTTCTTCCTTGCGTCACGCTCCAATGTTCATTACTTTTTTTAAAAAAAAAACCCTTTCGACGTACCTTGCAGTCTACCATGAAGCGGAGGACATATTGGATATTGTCATATGTTTTAATGTCATCTGCGGCACCTCTCCACAATCCTTTCCAATTAGCATTTCCACTCTCGATGGTAGACCGAACTCTGTTGATGAATTTAGGCTCGTTGACGGTGACTTTAAGGTACGGATTCTGCTTGTTCCCGCTGAAGCCGTAAATATCAACTCGGTAGACAATGACGATAGAGTGAATGGCGGGCTGGCTCTGGGCAACTTGTGACTCAAGAAACGCCTTGTAAGCATTAACGTCTTGCGGTTGAAACATTGGAGGTGCCTGGACGTAGAGGTAATGCTTGAAATTGGTGACATGCAACATGACGGAATAACCCTCATGTGTAACGCCAAATAGCTTAACAGTCGCCTTGCCGCCATGCAGGGTGCCCTCCTCAGCTTCAATGGATTGGAAGCACAGGCTGTCGCGAGTGGGCTCAAAATCCTCAACAGGAGGTCGCCCCCATGCTTGGTCCTTCTCTGCGTTGTTGCGCTTGAGGTCCGAAATGTCTTGGCTAAGCTTCTCCAAGACTTCAGTCTCGAAAGCGCTCTTGGGCTGGCTTGAGCCAAGTGTCGATCTAGGGTCCCTTTGGGACCCGGTGAATCGTGACGCGGGCGATGGCGAGAATATGTCGGTTTTACGCTTTTTGGCTGACCCAGGTGTCGAAGGTGGTATGTTCTGGCGAGTGCCAGCCTCGCCTAACACTCGCTTCTGGGGAAGAACTGAAGCCATGATGAGCGAGTGATAGCTTGTCAATGGGTATGCCCACTGCTCAGATATTTGCACAGATACTGGGGAGGCACCAAGTCGTTCCAAATCTGATCAATGGCAGTCAGAAGGCAGCATCTGAAGTTCCGGTTGATGGTGGTATATGTCGGCAAGGATGAAACAACCCGGAACTTGGTTGTAAGGAGGCAGCTGTGGTGTAGTGCGAGCAACAATTGACGACACGAACATTGGACACGAACATTGGACAGTCCTGCCGCGAGAGACGCGCCTGGGCGAGCGTGACGTGCCTGACCCACTACAAGTTTAATGGACTTGACAATCGCGATCACGTGACCTCGCACTTGGCTTGAGACAGTCCTCCATCACAATGTCACAATGTTAAGCTATCACGCTAGATAGACAACTTTGTGCATGTGCATGTGTATGCGCATGCGCATGTGGTGTGATGGGGGAATCTAATCCGATATTCTTCGATAGTCTGTGGCTCCGTCCCACTTGGCTCGTTTGCCCGGTCAAGCTGGAAGACCATGTATGTTGAGGCGCCACAGTCAGGCCACCTGTGCTCTGCAATCAACGGCTGGCCGCACCTGTTTGTTACTCTCGGCCTCACGTTTCGCACATTTTCGCACATTCTGCCCTCCTCCTCCTTCCTCCTCCTCCTTCCTCCTCCTCTCCCTCCCCCTCCCCCTCAATAGTTACTCCCGCTTCCCTCACCGTCATGCATCGGCTCCACAAGACCAAGAAGGCGAAAAAAGAGACAAGAGGAAACAATTCCTGTCGGAGTTGCTCTGGCCAATCGCAGTTTTCTTTCGTCCCCCATGTTTGCACTCGTGCATTTGCTGGCTGCTTATTAAGAGCTTTTCCTTTTTCCACATCTTACTCTACTGACCAGGCACGCCAGCCCGCAAATGCTCGGGAACATACCCGACAGATTTCGCATCGTAGCTACTACATGACGAGGGGTCCAACAGCCGGTCCTGTGCGGTCCCCCAACCGTTACCAGTCACAACACATGGCAAGCAGTGACACCCACCCTTCAAGAATTGCCCTGGCAGCTGCATTTCATCACTTTTCTGGCTTTCCCCTTACGCCCCAGACACGGAGGTGCCAAGGTGCCTCTAGAGAAGAGCAATGGGTTGCGGAACCCCGTCATAAAATTTGCCCACGCATGCCAGGCCATGGTCCCCGATCCCGCCCCGAAATGACAGATCTGTCGAATAGCTAGTCATAAATGCAGGCTGGCTGTAATATCCTTGTCTTTCTGGACTCTGAAGGTATATCTTGTCCGGCGCAACTCGCCCTGACCGAACCTCAACCGCCCGCGATTCTTCGCAACTCTATTTCTAGTGTGTCATCGGCCGTCATGGCATTCGCACAATTAAAGTGCACCTCGTGGTCTTTGTCCCATTCCTTCTCCTTTTACAAACTCGTTTTAGCGAGTAGCAGTTACTTCTCTTTTGTTATAAATAACTCTCGAGATCATGTCTCTTATTGAGCAGCTGATCGATCCACAACCACGCAGCGCTTTGCTTCAACTGCCGGTTGAACTCAGACGACACATCTACACCTACACTGTCCCAACCCAAGTTCATATCTATTTTGACCGAGGAACCATTCGTATTGCGACATGTATCACCACCCGATCAAGTAACGATTACTATTGCTTCGACCGTCGCTCGACTGGCGATCCAACCACGGAGACGTGGGCTCGTCGGTTGAACTCTCCGTGGGGTGAACACTGGAGATGCGAAGAAGTCGCCAAGCGCTTGAATATCAATCCAGTTAATACAAAACCCGAACATGATTCAGTTAGAGCCCTGATGGGCTCATGTAGGAAGACGTAATGCCACCTCTTTTTGTTTGTCAAGTATTAAGTGCATCAACCAGAGAACTAATTCTCAGCAGCTACGAAGATATTGCATGCATCCTAGCCGAAACCTCTGTCATTCGTGTTGATGATGTTGCCACTCTCTACAAATTGTTCCAGAGGGAAGACGACTGGGCCGGGCCTGAGCGTCTCCTTGCGAGGGCCTTCTCTCATACCAGACGTCTGAATCTATCCTTCAGACCACCAGTCCAGGTCTACAAGGACATTGAAGAAACCTCATTGCGATCCACTGAGATGGTATGTTCCTCGACGACTTGCCCGTCAGTGTCGTGGATGCGCGTTTGGCACGACATTTCCACTTTGCCATATCTTCAGTCTCTCGATCTCACACTCGACCACGACTCTGTACTGTCGTGGTCTATTATCAACGAGGACGCCATCTTGTCTGCATTGCAACCACTCGCATTGCGCCCCCAGCTCAACACCACCATTCACATGCCCGCAACTCCTTCCTCCAACGCAGGATCGAGATTAGCCCCGTTCCCTATAAGAAGATACACAAGACAACGATTCTTCACAGAATGCCGCAAGGATGGTAGCATCGGCGTGGTCTACGAGGAAGATGCGTACAAGTCATTCCATGTACCAGGCTTGCACTCTGCAGGGCGGTTCGGAGCCGCTGAATTGACAATGCATGTTTGGTTTCAGGGCATTGACCTAGATTATGTCGCGATGGAAGAGGACTTGGACGCCACCTATGACTCGTCATGACTGCTTGTCTGATGAGATCAGATACAAATTGTACTTAACACTTGGGACAACTTGGAGCATATGGGATTAATTCTTTGCTTCGCTTGGCTATTCACCAATCATCTAGCTTATATAAACGACAACACAATGAGGGGTATTATCTTATTCGAAGATGACATGCGTAATTGCAATACTATATACATGTGCCGTAATACTTTACGAGAGCCTACACAAGGTCCCAAACCTGCTAGAAAACCTCGTCCAAATTCAGCACCTTCCCCCTTCCGCAACATTACGCTTTCAAACAAGCTGCAGTTCCCCCGCGATCAAAACTTGCCATGCATGACGCTATCCACACCGCCTCTGCTCCGTCTCACCCCCAGCTTCACCTGCTTCAGTGCCGACACGACTTCAGCCTCGGCGATCGATAGGCCTGCGTTGGATCAGTTCAGACAGACTGTGCCGTCGAAAACGTCAACCAAATACGCAGAAAGGAACTGCAGATGGCAAACATCGCCATAGCCATTGCAAACACAAGTATCCCACCCACCGACCGCCTTGGCGTAGAAACCGTACAAGGCGACGTTGCCGGCCTCGACGAATCCACGTCTTCCTTCACATTCTGAAAAAGAGGCCGATCCAACTGATGCAGCGGCGTCCAGACTGAATGAACTACCAGGCGTCTTCAGGAATCGGTTGTTGCAGCGGAGGCCTTTCTGGGCTTCCATTTTCACTGCCACCACTTATCAGGCCGCGGGATGGAGCGGCATGTAGAAGAGGAATCGAACATGTCAGGCGGATGGTACAACTCCGCAGAACGAATAGATCGTAGATGGACAGCATGCACCGTGATGAATATGGGATGATGTAGATACTTTTGGGGCAATTTTGACAATATGTGCGTCTAGATCGCAAGGTCTCGTCCGTAGTGTTTTCCTGGGAAATGGGTATTTTCAGTGCTATCCGGTCGGATACCCATCGCCGGATCGCGGAGGGCCGTCTTCGATTGGAGTCGTCCTTATATTGGCGAATCTTCCGTAGATTTACACCGTCAACGACAGCACCATGTGCGACCATGTCAAGCTGAAGGGCATTGATGGCATTATATCGGCATTCCAAGATGACAATTCATTCATTGGCAACTGCGGTAAAACTAGTCAGGTCAGGTGTAAATACAGTAGCACCAAAACCAGACGCAAGAATGAGAGCTATCATAATATAGCCATAAAAATCATCATCGAGCACTACATGAGTCGACGTTTTGCCATTCAAACAACATGCCATATTGGACCACACATTCCCTGCCATCCATCCACATTATCGTCCGCACATCAATCCTCAAGGGGATTGATAAGAACCTTGAACAGCCCGCCTGCATCCCATTTGCTGTCTATTTGACATATGTAAACAAAGATCAAACGCCGTCGCTGTGCTGAAAGAATCCCAATTCGTCTTGTCCAAACTAGCGTTGTGTTCCATTTGTTGAAAAAAAAAAGAAAAAAAAAAGAAAAATATTGTCATGTGGCAATGAGGTCCGACGATGAGTCACAATGATTCTTTCCGACCTCTTCTTCTTTGATCAAGCAGTCTATGTCGTCTTTTCTTGAATCGTACCAACCTCACACCAGTTGCTGACCGGCTGTAGACAAGAAAAGATTAGCATACAATTGAATCCGCTGTCTCGACATAAAACTTACCAAGCAGCTCAAATACTTGCACCAGCTGCAAGTATGGGTCCCATTGTAGAAGTTGTGCAATAAGACAATAAAAACAACTATCACGGCTATCAAGAAACCGGCTCGGACAAGCCACCAGGCCCACCAGAGCGGCTTGCGACCCTTGAAGAACCCAACTGGGCTTTTGAGAAAACCGGGAGCGGTGTCATCGCCAGCGTTGCTGACGGCAGAGTAAGATAAGTGGTCACCACCACCAATTTTCCTTCGTAATGCGTTTGGTGAATGCAATATGCATACGCCCAACGCGAGTCCCATCAAAAATCCGCCAATATGAGAGAAATTATCGAGACCTGGCAGCAAACCTAGAACAAAGGATATGATCATGTCCAGCAAGATAAATACGAGATCCTTGACCGGGTTGCGGCGCTCACTCCAGGAATACAAGAGATCCAGTAGCGTCAATGCAATGACACCGAAAAGAGAGCCAGACGCGCCGGTTGACGCAATTCCTGGAGCGGCGAAGTTGCCACCCATGACGAAGCCAAATATACCAGCACTAATGTATACCAGGAAGAATCGAATCGAGCCAATGAGCTGCTCCATATCTTTTGCCAGAGTCATCTGTAGCAGAAGATTAAAACCTATGTGGATCACACCTGCGTGCATGAATATAGGCACGATGAACCGGAACCATTGATTTGGCTGCGGGCTTTGATCCACGTTATTGAAGGTTGGGTCGGGCACGCCGCCAAAGCCACAAACCTCGGAGAGTGGACAAAATTGCGTGTCCTCGGTCGCATTCGGGCACAAGAATAAAACAGGAACTTTCGAGCCCTGAATCTCCTTGACATTGTGCATGCAAGGCACATATCGTGCACCCATGTTGATTAAAACCTGTGTTGAGGGGCCAATCATTGGGTTGAATTGAGGCTTTATCATGATAGGAGAGCCTGTCAATAAACCTGCAAGAATGGTCAGACATCGTGATTCAGGTCGCTTATGGTGCGGAAGCAGGGTTTCTTACCGTTTTTAATAATCTCGCCAATGAATACACCGATTTGTACAACGGTGAATGTATAGCAAACCCAGGGAATTGACTTCTTGCCTGAACCAAGCATCCCCAGCTCACCAACACGAATGCCCTTCTTCTTTGATTTCCTGCTCCGTCCTGCCATTCCTTGCTCCGAAATGTCATATATGTGATCGTCCACATCGTTGTTCTTGCTCGGTCTATCTTGCAAAGGAATGTCGTCGTGAAGTCTGGCGGTAGAGCCACTCTGCCCATAGTAAGTTGTGTCTGGGGAATTTCTTTGATGAGGCAAGCTGTTGGTGCTATTGGTGGCATTATCATCATCGAAGACGGATGAGAATGGCGATGGGCCCGTCTTCAGAGCATTGCTGCTGTAGCCAGCCCCACTCGGTGTCTGACGGCCAAGCTGCTGGTCCGTTGACGAGTACTCGCCGCCATACTGGTAAGGATAGGTGGACGTATTATGATGGCGGTTGGCATTAGCACTGTGGATTGGGGGCTCGCCGCCGCCGTAATAGTAGTTGTTCGACGCCATGATGGGTCAACAACCCTCGTAGCATGAGTCGGAATGCGTAAATCAGGTCCGCATACAGCTGGTGAAGAGAGAGCTGATCGTGGAAAGGACGACAACTGATGGCCGTGAGAGCGAGAGATTCGAGGCAACGTTAGTCCAACTACTCCCGTGACTAGTCTCAAAGTCCGAATCAGGTGTAGCGTCAGGCACAGGCGAAAGAAGAGTTCAGTAGAAACGAGTGGCGGCTACTGAGATTAGATGGAGCATACGTGTCAAAGCTTTGAGCAAAACGTATTGTGACGTAGAAGGCGAGAAGCTCAGACAAGCGACTGGTGTGATGGGGTCAATACAATATCCAGATAGAAGAAGTCAAAAATCTAGTCTTTACAAAAAACACAGTAGATACGGAGTAAATCTCAGTTGCATGTTGGTCCAGGTTGGGTCGGGATGGATGGGAGCACAGGTCGAGCGGGTACTGGGGCTATGTTCGCGTGCAGACGGCTTGGACTGGCGTGTCCTTGTCTGCCCATTGTGGTGGTTGTGTACGGAATACCTTTCACCCTGTGCAGCCACACCCAACTGGCCAACCAGCGTGGCCAACCAGCTGGCGCACCGGTTGTCAGCTGCCTGCCGCCTGGCGCAGCTGCGACGCTAAGCCATCATAGTCGCCATAATAAACATCGTATGTCCAAGGGCAGCTTCATTTCCTTTCCTTGGAATTCAAGTCTGCTTCACTGCCACCAGGTTGGCACAGGTTAGCTGCGCAGTCGCTGAGAAAACCAAATACCAGCAACAGTAAGCTAGCTGCATGCAATTCTTGGCCATCATACTCGGTAGTCTCGGGGTCTTTCCAGGCACGGAGGCGCGGAGGTGGATCGAAGCCGAATCAAAACTCGGCCAGAAGATATTAGCCCAAATGATGCAATCGGCCACTCACAAGTCTCACAAGTATAATCAAACACGGAGCTAATAGAAACTCCGTATTCCGTAAGAGTCGTGGAGATTATTTACGAGATCGTGAGGCGAATTTTGTACACCAGAGATGGCTAAAAATATCACTTCTGCAGAGGAATGCACCAAGCCACGTCATGTGCTCAGCAAGTTGCCGTCCAACCATATTTGTTGTCGTCGTTATTTTAACAGAGGGTGACTAATATTGGCAAGCCATTCGCCCATTGGCTATGTGCATGCTGATCAAACGTCACCCTCCATCCACTGCTCCACACTGAAGCAGCTAACGTTTCTGTGCTCGGGGTTGGTGCAAGGCATCGTGTTCAACCCGTCTTACAGCCATGCTGGCATTCGAGGCTGACAACTCTCCGTCTAAAAATGCACCCAATGTTTCAAGTAATTCCCTTCCTCGAGCGCCGCTTCAAGACTCCCTGATTCACCCACGCTCGGCTCGCAAGCCCTCCTAAGATGCGTCTCATCAATGTGTCGCATCAATGCGCAAACACACCGTCTAGAGGATTTCAGTGGATCTGGCGTCCCGCAGGGAGTCACGTTCAAGGATTTCGACATTTGGACCATGGGGCGAATGATGCAGTGAGGAAGAAGCTGCTGTGTGCCAAGATTATCGACTGCTGCGAAGTTGCGGCTGCTGAGCAATTGACCTATGTGGATCGACGCATGCTTGCCTCGACAATAGCTCCAGTGCAGAATTATCCGAGGCTATAAACTGCATGTTCCCATGGTATCGCAACAGCGTGATATGCTACGCATACATGTCCAACGTGGACAGCTCGCAAGCCTCGTCACAGAAGACTCGGACTTCACTCACGGCCGCTGGTTCAAGCGCAAATGGACTCTGCAGGAGCCCCTGGCGTCTGTGGCATATCCTGAAAGCGACAGGGAAGAAATCGGAACCAAGAGGACGCTTACAGCTCTTATCTCTTCAGCCACGGGAATCAATGACAATGCCGTCGTTACCAGTGACTTGAGGTAGTATATTGTCGCGCGGAAATTGTCTTGGGCGGCTGGCAGACAGATAAATAAGACCTGAGAACGAAGCCTGTTGCTTGATAAGATTTCTTTATGTAAACATACATTTGCTATGCTACATGGAGAGTGACAGAAGGCTCTTAAGCGTCTCCAAGCGGGGATCTTGAAACGGTTGGACGACGAGAGCGTTTTCGCGTGGTCGCTCCCGAGGAAGAGCAATCCCATGTCAGACTGTCAGGGCTCTTGGCATCATCTCCGAGCTTCTCAAAGGACTCCTCTGATGCGAGGGTCCTATTTGTCAAAAAAAACATCGAATTCTTGTCGCACTTTAAGAACGTGAGAGGGGGGTATGTGACCAACTTCGAATTGTCTCGACAGATTAATGGACTGAGGCACTGTGTCATGGGGCCGCTGAAGGGCCTCAAGATGAATCCAGCGAATGAGCAATTGGGCATTCACTGCTCTTGCAAAATAGTTTCAAAAACCCTCGATACGAATGACGGCCACAAAGCAACCTCGAGACCCCAGCTGATCGTTCGACCCAGCTGATACTGGATGACCTGAGGCGGATTTTGTCCGCAGCCAAAAACCAAGGTTGAACCTAGATTGCGCAAGGGCCGCTCGCAATCTTAGTGGTACATTCATGAATTTGTGATATTTCTGCCCTAAATGTTTGCCGTCAACGGCAGTCACCTGAGTCTGCTACTAACCAAATGTCTACCGATTACTCAAACTTTCATTAATTAGCATGGAAGACCCTCTATAGTTCCCAGCATATCGACGCTCCAGACTCTCCATATATATAGCACTAGAATCTGCGACAACAAAATCAGGTTTTCAGAGGATACAGAGCCCGGAATGGAAGAGCAAGGGTTGGGAGCCAAGGAAAAGTGCGGTGTCTGGGCTTGACCGAGAGCGGATACCGTACTCAAGACGAATATCATTTACACCTTCCCACCAAAAGATTGTCCTTGATGCATTGCGTACCTTTCTATACGGGTAGACGCTGAGTGTCCCATCATTGGCATATTTCATGGTGAATCGAGGGTAGGAAGCGGCACAATGCTGCACCAGTGATTTTCACATACAGATCCCACAAGAGGATTCCAATGAGCAAGGAGAAATGCGTCGTAGCGAGAAGAAGAATCTTCCCCAACTTATGGTACCTTGTTCTTTCTGCAGAGCCAGCAGGCAGTCAGGAAAGTCCACGGAAACGATTACGCTTCGAAGATACGTTGAATAGGGTTGGTTGCGTCTGCTGTGTGACGGTTCGAATGTGAGGCGGCTTTCACACTATTTACGTCGATGTCTGCTACTTGGGTGCAGAGTGTCACTTGAGGACACTCCTCTGAAGATGTTCTTGGCAATGACAAAATGCGACTAACGGTCCCTACCCACGCTCTTTGTCAAGCCCATTGCAGAATTTTTATATGCTGAATAGCGTTGGCCTTCTGGTCTGTACGCTAAAGTTTTCAACGACACTGCATCGCTGTTGCCAAATCCCCGAGCTTCACGATTCAACTCTTCCAATACCGTACTTTGCGAGTACAGTGCCAATGGACTGCGGGCTTAATTTCTGAAACACAATGGGATCCTCTAACACTAATTCCTATCGACGGCGCCATTTTTTATTTCTTATTTATGCTATTGTTCTACATTGAAGCAGGTTCCGCCACTACGGAGCTCCAGCCAGCTATGAACCCTATGTGACCACGGGACGAGCATGAACTCGCGCCAGCATAGTTTTTTTTTTGTTTTTTTGCGGGAATTTCGAACTTATTGGCACTACACAATGCAGGACCATTTTTTCGCATTAGCCTCAATTTGAAAGAACCAAAAATAAAACACATTATTGGACAGCACGGTAGACCGGATGACATGACATGATACACTCTTTCCTCTGCCCTTCCAAGTCAAATTATGTATACCTGCAACTTTTCCCCCAACCTCACTTCGAGCTGTTCTTGTCAAGGTATCGCAAGTCTTGTAAGAGCATAATCGACGATTGTTGGAAAAATGGCAGTCATCATGAGGTTTGCAGCACTCGCTCTGCTCTCCATCCAGGTAACACCTCAACATCTAGGAGGACAAAAACAGGGTTGACATCCATCTCTGACAAATATATGTTCTTAACCCAATCAGGCAGCCGCTCAAAGCAGTCCAATCCCAGGATACGGCGTCCAGAATCTTGAATGGGAAATTGAAGTATCACCCGGGCAGACGCAACACTTCACCGGCACTATCGACCAAGTCCACAGCCAAGTCCTCAAGCTGAATCCTCGCTGGGCCCCCTCCAGACAAGACAACGGCATCGCGGCGTTGCAGCAGCGCGGCGATAACGATCCACACCCACTCATTCACTGGGAAAAATTCAATTGCGGCGCATCTTCGTGGGGTTGGCAGCCCGTCGCAGCTGGAAGCAACGATGCCATTCGGGGCATCATCAACACCCTTCGCGTCAATGCGTTGTCGAGACCTCCCGTGCCCAAGGCTGCTCCTGGTCCAAAAATGTGTTCACGAGTGAGCTGCCAGGACCAAGCTTCAGTTTGGTGGTGCAACGATGTAAGTATCGTGAATTTGATCTGTCATGTTTTTTTTTTTTTTCATCATCTTCGTCGCATAGATTGACACGAGGGATTGCGCTGACCATCCCACCAAGGGTTCTGACGAGAAAACATTGGACTCCTGGATCAATATCGCGGACGGTGTCTCCCTGATCGTTACTCACTGTTCCAAGGGGAAGGACAACCAGATGGAGGCAGCGGGCCAGGTCTTCACGACGGATAAGTGGAACGTCATCGTGCGCAAAGACGAAGACAAATGCTGATTCCATTCCTTTCTGAAGGGAGAGTCTACCCTGAATTGTGCTGGGAAGTTTAGTTCTTGACTTCCTCACTTTGACACACGGGAGATAGGAGAGGATGTGGTTGTTCATGGCAATGGGATCGTAAGATGCTAAACTTTGGAGATGTGGGTGCTTGAGGCGAAAGTGATGAGGCAGTTGTCAAATTGATCATGGCAAAACAAAAGAACCAAATGCTCCGTGTTGAGCTGGGCTGCATTGACCTTGAAACCTGTGACCAGAATGCCGAACGTCGATGTGACTGTCGCTGCTTTGGGAGCACGACTGTAACTTCAGATGTAAGTATACCCAGATTTTGCCGCGTCGCTCCATGGCATCGGTTAGACCTGCTGCGTCTGGGCACGCAACGGCCTGCAATGCTTGGGCAAAATCAGATTAAGCCGTTAATCTTCGATTCCATCATAATGTTCATTTGTAGTTGTGAGCGAATGGTCCACATCGTACCATATCTGCCAGTGACAGATACAGTCACCCACCTAGTTTACAAGATTAGAAATGTGTACAAGGGTCGTAGATATTAATACATGAGCAATCGCATGTGCTCCGTTTTTCCTCGGCTCGTCAGACATCCGAACAGGCGGCCTTATTTCTTCTCTGAGACCTGATCTTGCTCCTTGGTGACGGAGTCTTTCTTTCCATAGTTGCCGTTCCACACATCGGCAATCTGGTCAAAGATGATCCCGCTCAACCCCTTTCCTTCCTCCATGCTCCTGCGATGCTCCTCCGCTCGCTTCTCCTGCCAGTCTGCAGCCTCGCCGCCCATCCAGATGTCCTTTACCAAGGCAGCAGTCTTGTTCTTGTCGCCTTCTGACAGTCTTTGCTTTTCCGCAGCTTCTCGTTCTCTTTGTTCCCTCAGGAGTTGCTGCGTCCGCCGCGCGCCTTCGGGAAGGCCGTTGCCAAGGACTGAACCAACACGGTTTCCGAACCGCGAATAGATTGATTGGCCCGTGTACTCGTATGCGAGCTGATTAGTGGCGAGCGAGAAGGTGCCGGCGAGGACGAAGAATCTTATGTCGACTTTCCTCGGTGGGAGTAGCATAGCGAGGGGCGTGACGATGGCTCCCGCAAGGGCCAGATTGTGAATGACGGGACTTCGAGGGGGCAGCGGCGCCTCTCCGGCTGGGGGTTCCGACATTGGTCGTCGCTCGTACTCCGTTGTCAGTCTGTGGTATATTGTTTTTTTTTTTTTTTGTGTGTGTGGAGAGAGACAGCGCCTGCCAAATTTGAATCAGGACAAGGCGTCCTGGTTTGCAAGGTGCAGCTGGAGTTGACGGCGTGTGTTTTGAGGATTGACTCGATGACGAACTTTCCTTGTTTTTTTAGCCTGCCTTGTTCTGGCTGTTGCTGTTGGAATAGAACGGCCCCACTCGACCATATACATACAGCTCTTTTGGCTGGATGGCTCCAACCCCAGCCCTAGCTAGTAAAACCCCTCTCATCTCTAATTCTAGTTCCTCTTGTTATCTAAGATCTATGTTGGCTAAGATGTCTATTAATCAGAGCTTTTCTATTGAAAATTACCCATGAGAGCCACTACTCTAACAAGCGCAACCTCTATTAGAATGTCCCCATAATTTGATCGAAAGTCTCCACTACTCTTCCACTCTAGGCTTAGTTGCTACTGCATATTTAGTTACTTGTAATTTAAGTGCTTGCAGGTACTTCTACCATAGAGTACTCGTGCTACTTACTATTCCGTATAGAGAGGAGCATTGAAGTATTTAAGAGGACGTCTTTCATTGGTGTATATCCTTGTCGGTTCCGAGCGGGAGCCATCTCGGCTTCAAAATGATTGGCGTTTAATTCACACCAGGTATTTCCCTACTTAGCGTGGAGCCAGTCAGAGTGTAGCGTTCCTCAAAAGGTGATAAGAGGGGCTTTTGTCTTCAGGTTAATGATGCGGGGAGGGGCAATCCTATTTCTGTTTCCCGTCTCTTTTATTTCTTCCCGTCTTTTCTTCTTCACTTCACTTCCTTTTTGGCCCCTGCAAATAAAGTGGCGTACGCACTTATTTGCCTGATGGCAAAGCGCAAAGATGTATCAATTGTTGGAACTATCGCGGCGTTACCCCTCACTGCCCTTGATCCCCTGACCTACAACACTATGATGCCTTAGGCATCCACGGATCCAACGGGTATATAACCGGCCTCCTTTAGCTAGCTACCTAGGTAGATAGATCAATCAAGTCAATTACAACAGCAACAACCCGTACGCACTAGTGCATACCCCATTCCCTTGGTCTTCCCAACATCAATACCTGACTCGGAATCTTGCACACTCATAGCGCTTTCCTTGATGGAGGCACGTATTACTCAGAGCGACTCTGACGTTCCGTTGCTTCGAATTTGACAAAAAAACCTTGCCGGCCATCATGATCAATGTGGAGCATGCAAGGGTAGCATCTCGTACAATGCAGTCTCTCCCAGTCCGTCACAGACGTTGAGGGTCACGACTCGGTACAGCATTCGGAAGCAGTGTGACCAGAGCATGATACAATGCACGGAATCGGGTACCCTAGCGAGTGCTGTGTGACGATGGACACATGGGATTAACATACCGCTGGTCAGCTGTATCGAACTGCTCTCTGCTAATGAAACAGAAGAAACATGTCGTTGCCCTACAGCAAGCTGGCGTTGACATGCAAAACTTGGCCTTAATTTATATCTGTTTTCAACTCGGCCAACCTAGATTACACATGCTAATTACCTTTCACAAGCTTGAACAAACTTGGTCCATACCTGTGATGGTGTGCATTAGATACCCAGGTACCTTGCCAAGTGCCAAGTGCCAAGTGCCAATTGCCAACGGCATTCGAGTCTACGTTGATTGCCGTGTCTTCTCCGTGTCATTCGAAACCGCATTTATTAACTAATCAATTTCGCATGGTTGTGTGATTCAGATCGTATGATGGTTGACCGTTCAGTGTCAGCATGACTGCGCTGGCCTCTTCATGCAGTCGTCAATCAGCTCGGTAGTTGATACGTGTTGAGCCCAACCAACCGAGGTTGAACTCCGTCTCTTCCGTAGCAGAAACCTGTCGTTTCCGTGGAAAGTGGGTATTAACTAATTATTGATTATTGATGATCGGTCCGGCCGGCTATCGCGCCGAATTTAGACTATTCTGATTAGCCCTTATTAGCCCTTATTAGTATTCCGTACCGATTACATATTACCATGTCAACTCTTGTCCCCTTGGTATTATTGTTCTAGCCGTCGTTCCTTCACTCGCTGTGTGCATGCAAGCACGAGCCATTGTGGCAAGCAACTAACTACCGGCAACTTGAAATGCAAATTGTGCAAGGGTTGACAAGAGTCGAACCTGGTGCCATAAATGTCAGTATTTGTGACCGGTCACACACTCTCACCAGCTGATGCTACTATGAATATACGATTGCAAATGCGCGAGCAGCTGAAGGCGAAGCCACGGATAAGAAGGATAAGGAAAGGAACGATGGTGGAAGCTGTAATAATAGCCCATCCACGTCCATCTCCACGTCCATCTCCACGTCCATCCACGTCTATCCACGTCCATCATCAAAGAAGTACCGAAGTACTTACTCCGTATCGTGCCATGCCCGCTCCTTCCGTCCACACGTCGCCCCTGCCACGCCTGCCACCACCTGCCATTGAAGCCCAAGAAAGGAAATGTATTCGAGCGACGACGCCCTTGCCCTTGCTCCCTCCCCTCCACCTCATCTCTCCATCGCCTCGTCGCTATTGCGCCCACAACTGCCCTCATAGTTTATTCCCACAGTTGCAGTGTAAGTGGCGTCGTCTACCTTCATCTGTCGTCCCACCAAATCCCCGACTAAGGGCGCTACACCTCCGTTTACCTTCCTGAGCTCTTTTTTACCCGGCTTTACCAGAAGCGGCGCTTGTAGTGTCACAACTGATCCAAGCATCAATCGGAATCTGGTCTGGACTTCATCCTATTTCAGTCTAAATCCTATTTCTACTTGTACATCTCCGATCGCAAATTCCGTCTCCTTTCGATTTACCTTGTGTCTGCCGTCCACCTTGGTATGTTGCGCCCCGGAACCACAAGGTCGCCGTTTCAGTTTCGTTTCTCTGTCCTGCCATCTGCTCACCTTTTGACTCTTTGAGTCTAGCTCTGCCGCAGATTCTTTGGGGATACTCAGTGTTGTGGCTTTTTTGTACCTGCGTAATACGCCACGTACCAAGGCTTCATCTGGTGATTTACTGCCCTACACGGCTGGTGTCACTCGTCCTGTCGGGTGCTTTTGACGTCCTGACGTCAATTGTTCAAGACAAGATCATCGTGGCCCTATAACCCTACAATCGCAACATCATCCAATCCCACAAACCTCCTCGCCAAGTACAAGCTCATCACTCAAGGTTTACATTTGTCGTGTGCTTTATACGTCTTGCAGCTTTCTTTTCATCATAGTCTATTGCTTCCTTTCGCCGGTTGTACGTTGAGCACCGAACTGTGCTGCCGATATCGCTGTCACTTGGCATCTGATGCGCTTTCCAAATTGCTCAGCACTTTCTACTTCTCCGCCGCTCAGTCTGCCACATGGACGACTGCCAGTTGCATTGCCTACTTTATGGTAATTATTTTCCCTGACGCTGACCCAGACACCTTCTTCAAGGAACGTCCATGGCATGGAGGCCCCGAGTGAAGTGACGAGAGCGTAATTATAGCGGGAAGCCGAATTTAGCCGATTGATCATCATGTCTGTCGCACAGGCATCTATTTTTCCCATTCTGTCATCTGTCAACGATGGCTACTTTGCCGCGGACACAGCCTGTGTCTCGGTTTCCAAAGATGCGCCTCAAGCTGCTACTGCTGACGGGCCATCCGTGAAACGAGGACGGCGTAGTAACCCGAAAGTCAAGACGGGTTGTTCCAACTGCAAGTAAGTCTGGTTGGAGTGAGAGAGCCATTTCTACCGATACCTCGTGGCTTTCGATACCTTGCAAGCAATCAGCAGATTCTGACTCGTAGCCGTCATAGACAGAGACGAATAAAGTGCGATGAAGTGCGGCCCGCCTGCACACAATGTGTCCGAAGTAAAAAGCCTTGTACTGGTTATCCGCCTCCAGCACGCGCCACCTTTCCTGTTGCAGATATCAAAATCGCGCCGAAACCTGTCCTAGCTGTCTGCTCAAATGCTGCAGGGTCTTCCATTACACCAAGCAGTATTATCAAACCAATAGTATTGCCGCCTCGCCGGGTCGGTCGCGGTAAACGACAAGCATGGGTAACACAACGGATTGCTGCAGCAACGCCCACCTTCTATCAGCCTTCGACTGCCCTAGAACTTCAGCATCCTGATCGCTTGTATTTTGAGCTCTTCAGGGTCCAGACAGCCTCAGAATTATCGGGGTATTTCAATTCCACGTTCTGGGCACAGCGCGTCCTGCAAGCTTGTCACGCTGAAACTGCCATTCGGCACGCTGTTGTGGCTCTAGGTGCTTTGTACAAAACACTGGAAGAGACCTTTTACATCTATTCAATGCCCTTTGAGAAACGGGCGGTTCACATGAGCTCCCTGTTGTCGCACTGGCAGGTTGCTGTCAAGCAGTATTCTGAGGCGTGCAACTCAGTGATGCTCATCAAAGGACAGAGTCTCCATTCTTACAGAACCAGATTAATGGCCAGTATTCTGCTGACGTGCTTTGATTCTTTCGTTGGCGATCACAAGCAAGCTATTACTCAGATTCAAACAGGTCTTGGCTTGCTTGAACAACTGCAATCACAATATCCGAATCATCAAACTCCAAGACCCGAAGGACACATAGAAGATGAACTGCTCTTCATTTTCACACGATTAGCAATCCAAGCAAAATCATATGACATGGCGTTCCATTTCCCCCAACCCTACGTCATTCGGCTCGCTCCACGACAACCACAGTCGCCAGGCTCGTCAGCAAACTCGGGGGAGATCTCATCACCCGGCTCGCCGAACCATATCATCATTCCAGGCCACTTTGAAAACCTTTCAGATGCCCGCCTAGCCTCGGATATGTTATGTGAAAGGCTCATCAGGTTCATCGAACGCCTTCAAATTGCTAAAAATAACAAGAGCAACGTTTTACCGGCTTCGTGGATGCAGTACGGCAAAAGTCTCAAAGCTCAAATAGATTCTTGGGCAAAAGCATTTGAACATATCTTTCAATCGCGTTTGGATCCTCGTGTCAATGAAACTGAGAAGGCAGGCATAGCGGCGCTCAAGATGTCTCAAATAAACACCAACATCCTATTTCTCATGATGTTCTGCGACACCGAGGTCAAGTTCGACGCCTTCTTTCCGCATTTCAAAGCCATCGTCGATCTAGGTTGGGAAGTAGTCGGCGCTCAGGAGCGCAAAGCAGCCGGGGAAACATGTTCTCAGGGCAAAGAATGCCAGCATCAACAGCACTCAAGCACAAATGGTGGCTTCAAGGCTGGTAAATTACGCGCCAGTCACATCAAGCCTAGCTTTTCAGCCGACTTGGGTATTGTGCCGCCGCTTTTCGTAGTAGCTACCAAGTGTCGCGAGCCAAGACTTCGCCGCCAGGCCATCCAATTACTGCGAAGTAGTGCGAGAAGAGAGGGAATGTGGGATAGCGAGCTGGCTGCCAACATTGGGCAATGGGTTATGCATATTGAGGAATGCAACATGCCTGTGTCTCCCGATGTCAATGGAACTCCAATACCAACCGAAATCATCCCTGAAGAAAGGAGAGTCATGGTGAAGTCAGTAGATTTCGATCTGCGATCTCGCTCTGCAGACTTGCGTGTAGGCACAAGAGCTGTGCATGAAGGCCAGGCTGACGATAGGGTCAGGATGACTCACATCAGGTGGTAGAAGCGCGCTTGCATCCGACGACTACGGTACGGTAGGTTTGTTCTATGAAGCAGTAATCAACTTCTTACTTTGCCGCACCGAATCTGGGTCTGGATAATGGTTGATGGCAAGCGACATCATACACTTGTGTCTTCACTCAACAATGCTACATGCTCAGCGGCTGTTTCTTGATCGGGGGCTCAAGTTTGGACGTACAACATCTTGGTCAAACCAGTGTTGAAGTCATGAGACGATGATGAAATAAGACGCATTCTGCACTCACGGCCATTGAATTGATTTCGTGGGAGAACAAAAACACTGCAATGTACTGTCTATGTTTAGGAGGGCTATATTTCAGCGACAGGATAGATGTACGTTCGACTAGGTTGAAGCGCAATTTGTCACATGAGGAAATGATGACTCCATCTCGTCTTGTTCTTGTGAGCCGCAAGGTAGGCTGGTTACCAAAACCAATTATTGCCAGGATAAAGCGGCCGCTGTACATGTCATAATTCACCTCCGTCTCCGCGGGCTCCAATCACATTTAGAAGCCCGGAATGCCGCCCACGTCGCACAGTGATTATCTATGTTGGTTTAGATCGCGTTGACACTTGAACTTGAGCTTCCATTTGCTTCCACAGGTGAACATGGCCGAGGCAATCAATCTTATTGCGCCTACCGAGTTTTACCTCGTAGTCTGTATATACGTGTATGTCCGGACTGTCTATCTGAGCCTTTTTGCATAGTCATAGAGATAATACATGATTGCAAGTGTTCCACGCGCTGCCCATGCCGGCGGGTTAACAAAACAAAACAAACAAAAAAAAAAAAAAAAAAAACATACAACCCCCGCCCCTCTTGACGTGATCGAGCGTGGTTCACACTGGTGGTAACTCGTCTCGACAATTAGGACACTGCAGTCTGAAGCGCAACCAGCTCTCCAGACAGGCCGTATGGAATATGTGCCTGCACGGCGTAACCATGTACATCCTACGGGCAAACACGCCTGACACGGAGGAATCTTCCTCGCCGGCTTTGAGGACAGGCACTTCGAGCATCTCTCTGCAGATGGCGCAGTCAAGGGCCCTCACGGCCCTTGTGCTCTTCTCCGTGGCCCTATCCGCGGCGTTGTTCTCCCCGTGGACAATCAGGCCGATTGGTAATCCCCCTGTCTCCATGTGGTCTTCGCGCAAGATGGGATGGTAGTCCCACGCGTCGGGGGTCCAAGCGACGGGGATACCGAATCTTGGACCGACCATCTGCTGGGCTGCCAGGATGACGACCTGGACCCAGACCCATCCTGCGAAGAAGATGAAGGCGGGTGTATCGGTACTTGCGTAGAGAAAGTTGTCCTCTTTGACCCAGAAATAGGCGATTGGGAGGAGGCGCAGAATGGACTGTCCTGTGACAAACGGCCAGGCGAGCGCACGGCGACAGTTGCGGATGGTGTTGCGGTAGATCTGGGGGACCCAGAAGGAGAGGTAGATTGTTGCACAGGCGTTGAGGAAGATGGAGCGAGGAAGGGGGTACCATGTTGAGGACGAGATGGCGAGGAATGAGATGCAGAGGGAGAAGAGTATGAAGCGGCCGATAATGGCTTGAAAGGTGAGCTGTGTAGAGGCGGGAGATGGGTCGGTGCGGCGAGTTGAAGCGTTCAAGGGTGCAGGAGACGCGGAGGCAGCAATCTCGGCAGATACATCTTGGTCAGAGGGGACGATGATGGGCGTAGAGGCCGTCGCAGGTCCGGGAAGCAGTGAGCCTGTGTTGAGAGCAGGTGCTGGTGGTGCTGGCGGTGCTGGCGGTGCTGGCGGTGGTGTCGAAGTGGAAGAGGTCTGAGCCGTGGACGGCTGTGTCTGTCGAGTCCTGCTCTGAGGGAGCTGGACCTCATGGATCTTTGCCAGAAAACTGCCTCCGATGGTCATGCTGAGAAACGAAGCAAACATCAATGCTAGTGTGGGCAGAAAGGTGGCTGCGGCAGAGGAAACCCAAGTTGCGGCTGCGGTAAAGGTCATGCCATCAACGATCAACATTATGCTTATCGTGCCGAAGCTCACTCGTCCCATGGTCGACGGCGTACATGACTCCTTCATCTGATCTCTCAGGAGGCGAACCTGGCCGAACACGACGAGGGCGTAAATCAATAGCCATGTTTTGATTTGGTGGGTGTGAACCTCCTTCTTCGTGCCGACGAGGTGGTCACCTTCGCTGGGGGGGAAATCCGGGCTTCCCTTGGTCTCGAGGAAGAATGCGCAGTCAGGAGAGTAGATTACGGCTGACATCTTGAGCTTGGGGATCTTGGGAATCGGCGCTCCCACGGGATATTGCAACTCAGACTCGATGGCCTGGATTATGTCTTCTACGTCATTTGCCGACGGGTCCCCGTGATTGTTCTGACTTCGTGGGAGAGGCGGATGGACTTGGGCATACATGATGTATTCGCATTGCGGAGAGGGATACGCCGTATACATGGGGTTTTCAATGTCCGAGTTCCAGGGCATTTGCTGGTCCACATAAACATGCTTCTCCTTGCGTCGAATCACCCTGGCGAGAGTCTTATTGAGCAGCATCTGACTGGACTGGAAAAAATCCGGACCTGGCGACAGGTGAGGTAGCGCAAAGATGCCTTCAAACTTTTCGCTGGTTGTCGTCATGAGGATCACACCCTGCCGCGGCCAATGCACACCCCATAGGTTCACCTCCCAGTTCAGGCCAGAACCAGTCGTGTCCTCGATCGTAGCTGTCGCTCGCAGGCTACGGATGATGCCGCCTGACAACGGCGCCATATCCAAGGGTAGTTGCTCATAGTGATTGAGTGTTCGGTTCCCGTGCAGGCGGATCATCATCTTGCCCGACTCGCCAGTGACATTCCTCGCCCACTCCGCCTTATGGCCAACCCATTCGACATCAGGCGCATTCCTGGTCAAGTTGTAGCTGTCGAAGCCGCGGGTCACGGAGCCCAGTCGACGCACCCATCCGCCATGAACGGTACCCGATGCATTCATCCATATCGGCTCCCCCAGAGCGACTTCCCAGAGCTGTTGACCATGGACGGGTGGTACAGCATGTCTGCTTAGCCGTAGGCCTTTTTGACGGAATGTCTCGAGGTCATCCCAAGCGAACCCATCATGTTCTCTGAAGCCTGTGAGGTTTAGAAACTTGGCTGTCGTGACGTCTCCGTTACCAGCAGTCTTATTTTGAGGCGAAAAGTCACCCCATCTCGTCCTGTTCAAGACACCAAGAGCATCTCGGTATTTCGACAGGCGGTCAGCTGCAACATCGGATAGTGAGAGTGATTGGCCTCGATAATCGCTTTCCGGGAAGAGCAGCCATATGAGGACGAGGATGAAGAGAAAGGCCCCCACTGGGTTCTGCGCTGGTGGCATCTTTCATTGACGAGCGTTGGGGAGTGGCGAGGGCGAAACGAGAGACTTCCGTGAGGCTACCTAGACAGCATTCTAGCCGTTCTTCTTTCGCGATGGCGAGAACGAAGATTTTTAGCAAGCAAGTGTTTTATCTCGTTGTAAGTAGCAAGGCTTCGCTTAATACATATTAGAAGAAGAAGAAGAAGAAGGCACATGGGGAAGAGAGTCGTTCGAGTCAGCTTCAAGCGAGGGCGAGGAGCGAGGGGGCAAAAAAAAAAAAGGAAAAAAGAAGAGATGATTAGATGATAAGATGATCAAATGGGCCAATTTAAAACTTACGAAGGGTGCAAAGCCTCCACGTCGTCAGGGACCCCAAAGGCCAGCGATTTGATGGTTCGGAGGTGGATGCTGGCGCAGGGCGGCCAGTGGTGACGCAGCTGAGGGGCTACAAGAGGCTACGAGAGGCTAGGCAGGTGGTTTTCGGCGACTCTCCGGAAGCTGCGCTGCAAACGGAGTGCGGACTGGAGCAGCAGGCGATCAGTGAGGCGCCTCCATCAAGCGCCATCGCGCCCTGAATTCCCACTGAAACCAGCCACGGGGTTGGAGTATACAACCCACTGTACTCCGTACGGCGTACATACAGCAATGAATGCCACGCACCCGCCCCCGGCCTCCACAACCACAGAGATGAACCGCACGCAAGCAAGCCTCAATCAAGTCTGGTTTGAGTACCACACAAACCGGCCCTCCAAACCTCCAAACTCAACAAGGACAGCAACTCTCCTTTCTTCGTCAGCATGTCTTCCAATGCTCCAGACTCTTCAACCGAAAAGCCAAGTGTATGCTGCTCTCACCCATCGCCTCCATGTTTCCCTCACCGTCTTGCTCCCAGAACCGTGAACCGGCTGGGCTATCTCGCTGAGATAACTCCATGCCCTTTTATTTTTTTCCCTCGCTAAATGGAGCTCACTGACTCTGTCATAAAATCTGAACAGCCTCCTGACCATTCAAACTCCGATGTTTCGGCCGCCGTGGAAGAATTACTGAACACCTTGTCCAATAAGTTTGCGAGCGTGTCATCCGAGATATTCGCCAGGAGTAAGCTTCTACCTCATCACTTTAGACGGAGAAGTATTCTTTTCCTTTTTTTTTTTAACTGTCATCTGCATGTCAAAAGGGTCTCTCCGTTCAGAAAACCGTCGAGTCTTGACTCACAGTCTGCTAATTATCTAGCACGTAGTGGATGAAATGTCTCGCAGGCTGGACAATCTGGAGGCTGCCCTTCAGGAGAGCAAAGCGAAGGAAGGCTCATCGAAATCGTAGGTGAATCAAAGCAATCGAGAGAATTAGGGTAGGGTGGAACCTCAAATGTTTATAAGCAAGTCGAACGTGGTGTTTTGTTTTTGTTTTTTGTGCGTTCTGGCTTTTCCCTTCCATATCTAGAATTCCGGATACCACAGTTGCGTTTGCCTTCATCATGTACATTTTCAATTCCTCAGCTGACAGAAAACCGTTCGTTGAGTCCTTGCGTGCTGCTTCACCAATTACCTGCATATGCTTGTTTGTACGAAAGCCACTCATGCTCCTTTGGCTATGTGACTACTAGCGCTAGAAACCCTATGGCAGATGTGCAACTGATTTACAGCTCGTCCTTCAGCTCCTCGGCCTTCTTGGCGGCCTTCTCGGCGAAGCGACGAAGGATGTTGGTCTTGCTCTTGATCTCATCGCGCTTAGATGGCGCCAGGCCACCTTTGGCCAAGATACCCTCCAGTCGGGCAAGTTCCTTAGCGACATAGTTGTCGCTGGCGTTAAGCTTGTCGAAGACACGAACGTAGTATTTGGCGTACTGGTACTTGGCCTCCTCGTTGTACTCACCCGCCGTCTTCTTGACCTCAGCGGCAATGTCATCCAAATTGGCGCCGCCAGTGAACTTGGCCACCAACGAGTCAAGGGCCTCAATAGTGCCAGCAACAGCGTTCAGACCGCCTCCCACAACACGGTGCGTGCCGGCTTTCTCGTTGATAAACTCAATAATAGACTCCTCGGTTCGGCCACTGTTATAGTCTTCAGGAGTCTTGCTGCCGGCAGGGAACCACTTGATGGTAGGGTAGGAAGCAATGTCGTTCTCCTGGGTGACGGCCTTGCTGTTAGGAGCTTCGGCGTCAACCTTGGCAATAACCACATTTGCATCGTTGGCAAAGTCAAGAGCAACGCTCTCCCAAACAGGTGCCAAACTCTTACAGTCTGCCAAATGCGAAGGTCAGTATCTAAATACTCAAACCATGATTGGAAATATTAACGTCATGGCAACTTACGCCCACACCAGGGGGCAGTGAACGCAACCAGCACGTTCTTGTCACTGCCGACCGTCTCCGCAAACGTCGTGTCCGTCAGCATAACAACTTCGCTGGGCATCTCCAACTTCTTCTTGGGCTTCAAATTTGTTTTCTTAGTGATAAACGCAGACAGACTCTCCAGATCACGACCAGACTTGTAATCCTCGGGTTCGTCAGACTTCCCATCGAAATACTTCAGCGTCGGGAAACCCTGAACGCCAAATCGCTTTCCCAGAGCTCGCTCAGCATCGGCGTCGACCTTCGCAATTTGAACTTTGTCCTTGGCATACTCGAAAGCGTGGCCAAGTTCCTCGTATATCGGAGCGAGCGTCTTGCAGTGGCCGCACCAGGGAGCAAAGAACTCAACAAGCGTTGATTTTCCAGACTTCAGGACCACTTCGTCAAAGGTAGAAGGTGTGAGGTCGATAACGGCGGACTCGGCAGCCGCAACGGCCGTTAACGTAGCGAGCACAAAGCTCTTGATCATGATCATGATGGACAAAAGTTGATCTTATGAAGAAACAAGTTAGTCAACCAAGATTGCTTTCAAATACCTACAGAATTCCAATTAAGCAGAGTATGTCGCGGTGCAAAAGGATGAAGCCTACCGATAATCTAGTACAATTGTTTTGTGGTTGGAAGATCAGCAGTCAATGGACGATGCTTAGAAATAATAAGATGCCACCTTGCCACTTGACGCGGAGCTCACCTTAAAATAAACCTTGATACAATAGCGTCACCCAGCCACGGTGGGGAATAGGAGAAAAGGTGACTGCCGGATTAAGCTGTACCAACCAGACTATTTATCCCATGCCAGCTTTCCTACCATCGGCCAGACTTTTTAATCGAGACCTCACAGCCCACTTGTAGTGCACGTCCAGGTCTTAATCAAATAGTCTGGCCAGTGCCTCCCCGCTCCTCCCTGGGAACTTGCGATTTACATCGCGCTCCACAAGCCCAAACTCCACCGGCTCTCACGTGCAGATACGATTAACGATAACAAATTTAGGCGAGTTTCTAGGCCCCGTACACGTGATCCCAGCACACTCATAGCCCGTCGGGGCTCGCAACCCACCGTGTGCTTGTATTGTGTGCGAAATCGCGACAATTCCTTTCAAACCCACCAGATTTTGCAGTCACCGCAACACCGCAATCATGTCTCACGAAAGCGTCTGGAACTCGCGCCCCCGAAACTACGGCAAGGGCTCTCGCAGCTGGTATGATAACCCATCTCATTTTCGAAATTCATCTGGTCTGGGGACGTGTTCATGCAATCCATACGGGTCGTGAGGTCCTGCCAACGTCGCCCCCTCAACCAAGAAAAAAAAAATTGCTCCGGTCATGCAAATACTCGAGACGACAACAACTGATGCATTGAACATATATTTTTTCTAACGTTGGATTTCCTTTTCACAGCCGCGTCTGCAAGCACAAAGCTGGTCTTATCCGCAAGTACGACCTCAACCTGTGCCGTCAATGCTTCCGTGAGAAGTCCAAGGACATTGGCTTCGTCAAGGTAAGAGCGATATCTTTTTTCCAAGTCATTGATCATAATATGCGACAACATTCCTTGCCGTTATCTCTTCTACCATACATCAAAATCAGTGTCAACAAGTAGCCAATGTCCAGCACTGACTTGAGTTTTTTTTCTCTTACATTTGCAGTACCGATAAACGACTCGCCTCCCGGAAAATGCTATGAGAAATGGAAAAGTTTCTTTAAAAGGGGGGAGATTTGGATTTGAAATGGATGGGGGAGGGTGCATGGCCTTGCGCCGAGATAAGACATTTAAGAGGGCAGCGGCCGCTTGGAATCGGAGTTTAATGGCTTGCTTGCTTATGAGGAAGATCGTGCTCTGACGAACATCCTTGAGGATAGACGAATACCAACTTTATTGGACTTGCAAGAAGTTTCATGATTTTCGAAACTTGATGATTATGCTTGTTCAAATGCAATAACCTTGAGAGACGATTGAGATTCGTGGAACATTGGACGTCTGACTGTGCCTATTACACACCTGAAATTCCCTTTAGGGGTAATTGCCAGTAGATCGTTCACAATTGTTGTTGAGCAAAACTTCAGCACAAGGCTAGTGAATGCTTGCCGTGACAATCCATGGATGCCACTACACACTCAATCACATCTTTGACAACTTCCGTTATGGCGTTGGTCCTTATATTACTGTTCCTTCCGTATATGCTCGTCTATAGTACAATCAAGACATGGTAAGAAGCACAGTGGAGAGATATCCAGGGCCGATCCTGGGAAATATACAGTGAGCCTCTCGCTCATGATTTTAGTTCTTTCTCGTACGTTTCACTCTCAAGTTACGCCTCATGAACGCCTTTGAAGAAAGTCTCGGGTACGTCATCGCCAATGCTTTTTGATCCAGTCGTCCAACGAACGGTCCAACAACGGATCCATCCTTAGTCTCTTACCCATATTGAGCGCGGTGTCTTTCATCCGTCTTACTTTATGATGCGAGTAATCAGGCCAGTAGCAACAGTTTTACCACCCTCACGAATATTGAATCGCTGACCGACTTCAATGGCATTGGGGTTGGTCATGGTAACAACCATCTCCACATTATCGCCAGGCATGATCGTCTTACCAGAAGCATCCTCGGTACCCTCAGGGAAGGTCAAGTCAACAGACTCGTCAGAGGTACGGAGGTAGAGCTGAGGGCGGTAGTGCTCGTGAAAGCCGGTGTGGCGACCACCTTCCTCTTTGGTAAGGACATAGAGAGAGGCAAGGAATTGGGTGTGAGACTTGACGGTGCCGGGCTTGCAGACTACCATGCCACGGCGCACATCCTCACGACGGACACCACGGATGAGGAGACCAGAGTTATCACCAGCCTGAGATCGGTCGCAGGACTTTTTGAAAGTCTCGATATCGGTGACCTTGGTCTTGATGACTTCCTTGCCCTTACCGACCAGCTCGATTTCCTCATCGCGCTTCAAGACACCACGCTCGACACGGCCAGAGACGACAGTACCACGTCCAGAGATGGAGAAGACGTCTTCAACGGACATCAGAAAAGGCTTGTCCAGGCTTCGTTCGGGGGTGGGGATCCATTCGTCAACGGCCTTCATGAGCTCATCAATCTTCTGGTTGCCGATCTCTGGCTTCTGGTCATTCAGAGCGCAAAGCGCAGAGCCCATAATAACGGGGGTCTCTTCGCCCTCGAAGCCATAAGTACTGAGAAGCTCGCGCATCTCCATCTCAACGAGCTCTAGCATCTCGGGATCGTCGATGGTGTCGACTTTGTTGACGAAGACAACAATCTTCTGGACACCGACCTGTCGAGCAAGCAACAAGTGCTCACGGGTCTGTGGCATCTGACCATCTGAGGCAGCGACGACGATAATGGCACCATCCATGTTGGCCGCACCAGTAATCATGTTCTTGATGTAATCGGCGTGGCCAGGGCAGTCGACGTGAGAGTAATGGCGAGCATCGGTCGCGTACTCAATGTGGGCAGTAGAGATGGTGATACCTCGCTTTCGCTCTTCTGGCGCCTTGTCAATGGCCCCATATTCGAGGAAGTTGGCGAGGCCCTTTTCGGCTTGTCGCTTTGTGATTGCGGCAGAAAGAGTGGTCTGTGGTGACATAGGATGTTAACAATCATCGACTTTTGTCCTTTCTACATCCAACTCAATTACATACCTTTCCGTGATCAACGTGACCAATGGTACCAATGTTCACATGGGGTTTCGTTCGTTCAAACACGGCGTATGAGCGGTAAATATTAAGCATGCCAGCAGCACCCTGAGACTTGAGTGATAACTGAAGGGGGTTGATGCGGCCACTACGCAGGCCATGCCGCGCAGTCCGCAGGAACGGCGCAACAGATCTGAAAGCGGACGACATTTCGAGACTCTCCAAGCTAATCAGAGAAAGAAATCCAACGACGAAAGAATAAAATGAGTGGAGGGTGCAATACAAGGTGTGGTTGCGAATTACCCGTAAGAAAGGCCTTTGAAATTTTTATGAGCTCCAATGCAATCCCATTGATGATGGGCTGCAGCTTTCGTCGGCCCACGTAGAGACAAGGGGCAAGCCAAGTTAGTCCACTCTAGCAACGCGCGATGGTCAGGGAGTCACGTGAGCATTCTACTACTCTCTTCCATTCAACTCACGACTTGCCAATATCCAATATCCAAGCGCTTCACAATTCCCACACCAGGCTCCGAGCACAACGAGCCATGCGTCTGAGCCACAGTCCGGGGAATCGTTGTCGTGGGTCGTGGAATCAGTGAGCACTAGCTAGATGCTCAAGCGTCTCGAAAGGAGACTTGGAAGAAAAAGATACTTGCGAGAGACCTGCGAACCTGGTTCAGCAATCCAACTCGGCCATTTCCGCGTACGGAGATTCAAAGCTGCAGCCTACATGCTGCTTCTGGAAAATGTAGGCGCAAGATGTGAAAGATAGTGGCAGGCCACCAAGACAACCATAATCAGAACAAAATACAGGTCAATTCATCTACAGTGAAGTGTTGCGTCAGTGGATCGGAGCAGATGTTGCAGGCACCTGGGGTCGAAGCCGCTCCGTGGTGAAACCCCGGGCCACAGCCGTAGACGCCACCGGGGGCAGTCGGGCGAGAATTGAGATTGAGATGTTGATGTCAATTTCACTTGTTCTCGAGTCATAGACATGGCCTCCTCCTTCATCATTTTTTTCAAGTGGATTTCATCTTGTCGGGCAATCTCTCCAATCACCATTTTTTAAGAAAAATACCAGACAGCTCCTTCCCAGGGCCACCGGATCCACGTGCCGCAACAATTTTCTGTCAACTGCATCTCACCAGCGACCATTCGCGTACGCATACGCATACGCATACGCATACGCATACTTTGCACAAGGCGAACAAATCCTCATCGCGAACTAGAATCAGTCCAGTCCCCGTCGCAGCCACCACCAAAGGCCATCATCCACCGCACCAACTCATTCTTGCCCAGGATGGACCAACAAGCGCATCCGGTGGGCGCGGACGTGGACCGTCCCGAGCTCAACCTCCTTAGCCAGGTTGTAGAGCGTCTAACAGATTATGGCGCTAATGCCACTCGTAACATCGCAGAAGGCGTCAACAACATGACCCCTCAAGGTTGGATCCGTGTCATTGTTATCGCAGGAGGGTATATGCTCTTGAGACCATATCTACAGCAGTTCGTCACCAAGGGCGCAGTCAGGAAGATGGAGAGCGATGACCGGAAAGCTCGCGGAGAAGACGGGACACTGCCCCATCCGGAACTCACGCCGAATGAGTACCGCGGTGTCAAGGAGAAGCTCTATGCGGATAATGAAAATGACGGGGCGGATGGCACGAGCTCGGACTGGGGCCAGAAGGCTCGAGTCCGGCAACGACAGATGCTCAGAGAGCTGCTGGAGGAGGACGAGAGGCGGAGGGCCGCGCAGGACGAGGATGCTGATATTCAAGAATTCTTGGAAGATTAGACGAGGGAAGGGGGGGGGGGGGGGGGTACAGATGGTTTGGCTGAGAAGGAGGACCGACTACTTGGCGCATTGGGTATTGGTCAGCGGATTTATTGACGTGTAAGAATAGCCATCTTGGGTCGACGGTTGTGTTTTGTAATATCAGATATTGTGGTCACTGGTTCTTTTCTGGATGGCTCTGGATGGCTCTGGATGGCTCTGGAGCATTTTGGGTGGTGGCCTGAGCTGCGAGTTGCAAGTCAACTCCATAGTCTGCATTGGCAGAAAACATTGGGGTATGCAAATACCGGTGGGTGAGATATGTTTGAATTGTACAGAGTATGCGAATGGGTATGAGATGAGCTCTCGCACAAGGTTCAAAATGGCACGTGTCAACCTGCACCCGACACCTGGACAACGTTTGCTCTTTTATTACACTGTGACTCAAGTCATAGCAGAAGCATCGGTGACTGGCTTTTTATTTATTTATTTATTTATTTATTTATTTACTTCCTTCTCGTTATTGTAAAAGAGAGATGTGCTTCTTTCCATCCTGATTAGAAACGTCAGTCAATCTGATCGTCGTGTCGTGACTTGACATAATATTCGTCATTGACGGACAGTCGGTGTCGGCCTAGGGTAGTTAATTTGGCGACGATAGCACGGTCCAGCTCCAGAGACTGCATGTGCCCCTTCCGCTTGGGTCAGCCAAGTCAGCTTCCCCGCCCACGTTTCAGCCCTGTTCGCTCTGTCCTTGGCGGCTTGACTTAACGATCCGGCAACGGAACTACGTCATTTAATAAGAGCTGTCTGCGGTGAAGCGTCGCTCTCATTCTGCTGAGTTCTTTGTTCCGACTTGTTGTCGAGCACGAACCGATATGCTGCCTGGTTGAGCATCTTCCGCTGTGCTTTTTCAACAACGATATCAACGCTGCCAGTGCCTCGGTACTTTGCCAGGAAGCTTGCTCTGGCTCTGGCGTACAGTCGACACCGTCACTTGGTGCAATGCCTCTCGTCTGGCGCAGCCACTGCTAGCAGACACCAACAGTCTAAGGATGGGAGATGCTTTGAATATTCAAACCTTGCTCGACAAGGGCTATTTCACCACGTCGCGAGCTCGGAGCACTGCTCCGTCAGTACTGCCTCCCCGACTCATGCCCTCATGAAACGTGTGATCCATAGAACTGCCTGCTGACTTAACATATATTAGTTCAACTTCGCCACCATCTTCGCCCGTGTCACATTTTGCTCCTCCACATCCTGTTCCCCCACCAGTTCCTGCCCATGGCCGGGTTCCTAGAACTGTTTACCTGGCGCCAGCGCCTCCTCTCAGGAAAAAGCGCCCTCCAGCGGTTACTGTTGAGGATGAAGTTGATTCGCTTGCTAGGGAATATGGATCATTTACACCAGCCACTGCATCTGAAGACGAACCGCCTTCCAGAGGGGAAGTCGACCAATATCCAATCCTCATGGAAGCACATGAGCACAACCCAGAGCGGCGCTTTGTGATTGTACCAGAGACTGCGAAGGATCATGCACCTAACGTAAAGACCACGCATAAAGTTAAAAGGGAAGTAGGAGAAACTCCCCCAAAAGAGAAGAGCTCAGGTGAGAGAAGCTTCAGACCAAAAGATGCTCAGGACAATGATCGCGCGAATACCTCCCGTCATGGTCTGGAACGACGCAACAGTAAGCAACATCTTCCACCGATAGATGCCGAAATGGATGGTCACTATCCTCCCCAGCATTACCGGGCTCCGTCTGCTGCCACCGGCCCGCGACCCGATTATTTTGATAACCGCCATTCTCGGTCGCCCGGCGATCATCTTCTGTCCCCACAGATTGTTTCGAGTGGTCCTGCAGGACGGGAGAAGTTGTACATGCCACAGTCCTCGGTGGCATACAACGCTCGGTCTCCTCCACCAGCCAGCCGTCAATTCGAGACTCATGACCGGGAAACAGATCGGGATACTTATCGACAAGATCGAATGTCCTCTGATAGACGATCAATTGTAGATCCAGACAATGATCGTCCGCGACACAGAATGACCCATGACGTTGAAACCCGCACTAGGGACGAATATTTACAATCAAGGAGTGATAAGGTTGACCACTCGAGACCACATGCTCGTCCAGAGGGACCCAGGCCTAGATTGTCTCCTCGGACTTCGCGAGATCCAAGCCACTCCAGAGATGAATATTCCAAAAGTCCTCGCGATTCTGGCTACCTGTCGTCAAGGCCAATTGTTGTTCAAGAGTCAAAGACCTCGCCGCGACAGGAACGGAGAGATGAGTTTTCTGGACATGCTCAATCCACCTCCCGAACATCTACCTTCCCACCCGCAGCAGCAGCAGGCGCGGCTGCAGCAAGTGCCATGGCTTACGAAGCGTCCAAGACAGCTTCAAGGGGAGCTGGAAATCCGGTATCTCGGCCCATTGAACAACCGGTCAGAGCTTCAAAAGTTCAGCTTCCATACCCCGATGACGACCTTCTCCCAGATGTGAGCTTGGGCATTCGTGATGCAACGTCCGAGGGACGGCCACCGAAAACCGCAGAATTGTCTGGTCTATCTATGCCAGAACCGCCTCCAGTCAGCCAAACATGGTGTCCAAGAAATATAGTCAATGAGACACTCTCTACCCCTGCAACAGTGAACACATCACAGACTTGGGCACCAGCACCATTCGACCGTGAAGAGGATGGTTTAGCTGCAGAGAGACCTATCGGTGCATACAGGCATTACTCAGAATATAAAAGCACCGATGGGATTGAAACCTTGCCAGAATGTCCTCGGCAGAAACCTATGGCAGGTCTGATGGACTGGCTGACGATCCCACATACTAATTTTAACATTTGTCCCAGCTGCTATAATAGCATATTTGCCAAGTCCGACTACAGGACGTTGTTCAAACCGATGCTACGGCCATCAGATGAGCCTATCTCGTGTGACTTTGGCGTCTGTCCTTGGTACAGAATAGCCTGGCTGCTCACGTTAAAAGATGATGTGCCCGATCTTCGTCTTTTGCAACAAATCGCCAATGTGGGTTCTACCTCCACCAGAGAACCATGTCCCGGTAGCAAAAGGGCCACGCGAAACTGGCTCACCATCAAGGATCCGCACACTCGGTTGCCGGTAGATAATTTTTCAATTTGCTACCAGTGCGCCAGGATAGTCGAGCTTTTACTACCAAATCTGACTGGCATTTTTGAGCCACTTGACTCTCGGCCGCGTGCCGGTGTATGTGCCTTGCACTTTACGCCGGACAGGAAAGAGTTTGTCTCGTTCTTTGATGCCTTGGAAACCACGTCAGATAAAGCCATGATAGCCAAAACCCCCCCGGACGTGGATGAACTGGCGCAAAAGCTTTGGCATCTGACCGTTGGTGCCACATGCCGCGAGGATACACCCGTCATAGATGGATATTGGCACACCATGCAGTTTCTCCCAGAGTTTACTGTATGCAGCAACTGTTTCGAGGATGTTGTCAAACCAAAACTAAGTGACGGAAACGTCATTGCACGTAATTTCTACATGAAGCCGCAGAGGCTACCGTCTGCTACGTGTCAGCTATACTCGGACAGAATGAGAGAGGTCTTTAGAAAGTCTTGTCGTGGCAATGATCCCAAATATCTGGAAGAAAAAGTCATACAGAGGCGGAGGAAAGAAAAGGACATTTACGATCAGCTTGTTCAACTGGATCGGGCGAATGTAGATAGTGCTTGGAAACAGGAGCAGGTGGGCAAGCTTGTGGATGAATGGAAGAGATGGGAGTAGAGATAGCAGCGGAGCATTTGTTCAAGTTGGAATGCTTGATTTGGATTATGTGAAGTTTTTTTTTTGAGACGTTTACGGTGTACAGAGTTTTACGACTTGACGATTATATGATAGCATAGAATGGTTATTCCTGGACGTGGCATTTTGGACAAACGTCGCTAGCTTCAACTGCAAAAGTGAGTCTTGAGCTCATGCCCCTGCTCCATTTGAAGGTGCTTGTTGTATTATGCTGTTTCGACACGTCGAATTTGATCAAAGTCTCCATAGTACAATTAAGTAAGAGGAGAGAAGCAAAGCTCTGGTGGAATACCTGCTTTCAACGAGAAGATAATGATATCCTCCGTCGGTACAAAGCCATTTCAAGACGAAAGGTAAATGAGTCTATCATGCATGCGGATCTAGCCATAGAACTGCTTGTCAGACACCGTATCTCTCATCCCAACCATAATCGTCGAAAGTGGGGGTGCCATGACAGTGCGGTTCGCTGTGCAGAAACACTGTGGACGCAGGTAGCATTGTCCAATGAAATTTCCTCAAATCATCCTCGCTTAAGGACATACCTTAGGGCCACCGCCCACCAAAAAGTTGACCTGTGCAAAAATTCGCTGCGGGCGAAATTCATCGTCAGGGCCCTCAAGTGCGAGATTGTAACCTCCCATCCCACTCCATTCTCCCTATTTCGACGCCGTACGACGATCGAGGTAAGTTTTTTTTCGCCCCGATGCCAAAACTTTTTTTACAGGGAACAACGCTGACGATCAATTTTCGTACTTACGCTTCAGGTCCCAGTCTAATCCGTCACAATGGCTTCGCGACCTACCGTCTCCATCGTCGGCAAAGATGGTGCTCCCACGGGAGCTACCCACCCCGTGCCTGCCGTCTTCACCAGCCCTATCCGACCCGATATTGTGCAGCGCGTGCACACTGGCATGGCTAAAAACAAGCGTCAACCTTATGCTGTGAGCGAGAAGGCTGGTCATCAAACCTCTGCTGAGTCTTGGGGAACTGGTTAGTGGGCAATTCCGATGATTCTGCGAAAGGATGTCTCCCAATATAGAGTCGACAAGGAAAAAGAAAAAGACTTGAGATCAACACCATACATGGATGCGGAAGTGCTGTCCCGAAAACTTTTTCTATTCAGTCAGATGGCTGCTTGGACTTTTTTTTTATATGGGATGAAAGACGCTGCCACTGTTGAAAATGACTCAGCTGGACATGGACAAATAACTCGCATTCTGAACTTTCTGGACAGTTGATATGGCGGAGAACTGATTTAGCATCACTTTAGGTCGTGCTGTTGCTCGTATCCCCCGTGTCTCTGGTGGCGGTACTCACCGCGCCGGTCAGGCTGCTTTTGGTAACATGTGTCGATCTGGTCGCATGTTCGCTCCCACCAAGATCTGGCGCAAGTGGCACGTCAAGATCAACCAGGGCCAGAAGTGAGTATCTTCCCGTGCTCTATACGACAAGGCGTCAACGAAATTCTCGAGGCCAAAACTTTCGGTACACTGACACTCATTTTTCCCAGGCGCTACGCTACCTGCTCCGCCCTGGCTGCCTCCGCTGCTGCTCCTCTCCTGATGGCCCGTGGCCACGAGATCATGACCGTCGCCGAGGTTCCCCTGGTCGTCGACTCTGCCATCTTCGATGCTGGTGCTTGCAGCCGCACTGCCCCCGCTCTAGCTCTCCTCAAGGCCGTCGGTGCTGGCCCCGATCTGGAGAAGGCTAAGTACTCCAAGAAGCTCCGCGCCGGTAAGGGCAAGCTCCGTGGCCGCCGTCACCGTCAGCGCCGTGGTCCCCTCATTGTCTACAACCCCGAGGTCGATGGCAAGGAGCTCGTCAAAGCTTTCCGCAATATCCCCGGTGTTGAAACCAGCCCTGTGAGCGCCCTAAACCTCCTCCAGCTCGCTCCTGGTGGTCACCTTGGCCGCTTCATCGTCTGGACGTCCGCCGCTTTCAAGGCCCTCGACGAGATCTACGGCTCCACCACCGAGGCCTCCGCCCACAAACGCGACTTCCTACTGCCTTCCAACGTTGTCTCCCAGGCTGACCTGACCCGTCTTATCAACTCTTCTGAAATCCAGAGCTCCCTTAACGCTCCCAAGGGCGAGGCCACGACCCGCCGTGGTGCCGTTCAGAAGAAGAACCCTCTGCGCAACAAGCAGGTTATGCTGCGTCTGAACCCATATGCTTCTGTCTTCGCTAAGGACTCTCAAAAGAAGCAGTGAGTCTCGCTACGAGGGGTGAGCTGATGTGGTCCGTCTTCACTGGGTGTGCAGGGAGATGGAGGAAGAAAAAGATAATGGCATGGAAGTTGTCATGGATGGATGATGATGGGTTTCTTTTAAGGCATTCTTTTTCCCTTTTTCTACTATATGGAGGCGTAAAGGCTACGTCGTGGAACGTCGGGCTCTTGAATGAAAAAAAGAAGTTCGACTGTTACAATATTTATGGCTCATATGCGTGAGATTTGTCCATAGTATCTCTTAGTGAATGATAGTAGGGGTCCTGGAATCGCCTCTTGACTATACACCTTGAGGCTTCCATTCAATGTCGTCTCTCCCATCTGATGATTGTTTGCAACTCGGGCGCGGTATGATTGCGTATTCAACAAGGGTGATTGCCTCTGGATCGTGAATCCTAATCTATAGTAGCCAGCTTCCCGATATAAATAGATATTCCTCATCTCCACTTTCAGACACCTGTTGTCATACATTCCGGCAACTCATGTTCGTAGAAGGCCCGGACTGCATACGCTCTCCGACAATGTCCGCAGCCGCAACCAGCTGCGTCGCTACAAGCACAGGGCATCTGGCAAGATCCCAACTGACAATAGGGAAATTGGAAGGAATGACTCCCGAAAGGCGAACCCGAATAGTGATGCAAGGAGTTTCTCTTTGATGGGGGATTGGTTTAGCGGGTGTCATGTATTGAATCGGATTAATTCTTGTGAGCAACGCAAAGGTGTAGATGGGAGCTGTGCCTTGGCGAGAACTGCCGATCCGAAGAAGAGAGGGGGGAACTCAATTGAGCGTATAAACCATGCTCGCACGATTGGCGATGCCCAGGCTAGTCTTGATGAGGAGTATATACGAACCCCAACTCCTCAAGCGTTTTTGCCGTGCAACCCTGTTCCTCAAACTTCATCTTTGCCGCCCCAATAATGCCCCTCATCCAAAAATCCTCGTCTCCCCATCTTGGCGGTTCCTTACCGAGCCGATGGGCAGTCTTTGCCCAATCGTGAAGCTCATTCATGTACTCGCCATCCTTGGGTGGCGGTAGCCCGTGCAACTTGTCGCTCCCATCCCGCTCAGCCTCTCTATTCCAACGGACCATTTCTGGTTTGGGAGGCAAGTCGAGATTGTTGGACCATACCGCCGACAAGACGGCTGCTTGGGCTTCAGATAGAGGGAACGGGACGACGTTCGTGTTGAGCACCGAGAAGGCCAGCGTTGGGTGCTGGATGTAAAAGAGGTGCTTGTAGAGGGCGTGCACGCAGGTACCGCTGGTAATCAACTCCTTCTCCAGTTCCCCCAGGAACGGAAGACTGTAGCGGAAGCCTGTGCAAAAGACAATTGCATCAATGCCTGCTTCGATCGTCCCGTCCTTGAGCAGCACGGCTCGCTCTTCCAGGAGGAATTCTTGAATCTCGGCAATTTCGCGGCACCCCGTGTGTCGAAGCTTGTCCGGCGGGGTTTCGTGCCGGACGGATAGGAGCGTAGGTCCGTTGGATACGCGGTTGATCTGGTAGGCTACGTCTAACCCTGACGGCCCGTTGCCAACCACGATGGTCTTCTTGTCTTGGAAAGAAGCCGCGGAGTGATAGTTTCTTGAGTGGATGATGATGGATTGGTGTGCTCTATGAAAGGCAGCGATGTTTTTGATGTTTGGAACAAAGGGTGTGGAATAGTGTCCGTTTGCTACCACCACCGCATCGAATGCTTCGCTGAACACCTGTCCGTCGATGGTAGATTGGGCCTCTACTTGCCATCTCTCGTAGTCTCCTTCCGCTCTCAGCCGAACACTCTTCACCTGAAAGCAGAACTTGATCAGATCCCTGACATCATGTGAGTATTCCACAATATACCTCTGAATGTCGTGGCGGCTAGGGAAGATCCAGGATTCGGGAGGAAATTGCAGACCGGAAAACGTCATGATTGTCTTGGGGATGTTGGCATGCAAATCATCGTACATGGGAGACGGAAAGACTGGGATCCCGTCATGTCCCACGCGCGTTGGCTTGTCTGGAGGGTAAAACGGACTCAGCTGTGGTATCGGGTTCGGCGCAGGCACGACGACGTCGTAGTTCCATACACCACCGACCTCTGCCTGTTGCTCGAATACCGTCACCTTTTCATATGTGCCTTGTGCTTTGAGATGTTTGGCGGCCGCTAAGCCGCATGGGCCGGCGCCTATGATTGCGATGCGCCTCACGTCAAAGGTTCGTGGATAGAGCGAGCCCATGCTTGATTGAGGTCTCTTGCGTGAGAAGGGTGCGGGGGAGGGGCGGGAGGGGTTGGATGAGACGATTCAATGTACGGAAGATTTGCGGCGGTCTTTCCAGGCGACTGGAGCAGCCCCAGCTGCCTGCCGCCTGGCAGCCATGGGGCACCGGCCTTTTGGCCGAGTCCATTCACGATCACTCAGCGCTCACCGTACGCTCCGCATTCAGCACAGCGCGCCTCTTCCATCAGCATTCCACATCCACCAATCTGGCCATGTCTGCATCATCCGATCAAGGACATGATTGATACATCTGAGCCATCCAGTCATGGTCGAGATTCTTGAGCTTATTCTTCCCTGTGACCAGGAACCTATCCTCTTGGATGACTCGTCTGTAACGGCTCTGTTGATGCTTCGATTTCGGATATAACGTCGCGTTACGTATTGTCTCACTGGGCGCTTGCAGTCAGGATACAGGGCTATCTTCTCCGCGAGGGTAGCAGATATGTTAGCCAGTGCTGTAAAAGCGATCTTTGTGGCATCCAACAGCTTGCCTTGATCGCAGCGTTGGCAACCTAGCTCGCTGTGTTAGGAATCCGCGTTCAGACCACGGCTCTCGTGACGAGCGTTTCGCTGGCTGGCAATGTCTTGGCCTCCGTTGCGACTGCTCTTGCGACGGTATTGTCCTTTACGAGCTACCGCAAATCCCCTCGACCTTCGACGCTTCTGGCTCTCTACCTATCTGCTGTTGTACTGGGCATTGCTCGCGCGCGGGCGTTCTGGCTAATCACAGGAAGCAGCTCCGCGTCGGCGTCTTTGACAGCATCCTTGGCCTTGCTGCTCTCAGCGCTCTTCTTGGAGTCGCTCCGCAGCCAGCCGCTGGATGCGGATGTCGCGCAGACGCAAGGGGAAACTCCTGAGCTCTACAGTGGCTTCTGGAATCGAATCACCTTTTCGTGGCTGGCGACTACGTTTTGGGCTGGCTACTCCAAAGTCATATCTGTCAATGATCTGCCTGGACTTGACCCTAAGCTGCACAGTCATGCTCTGCAAGACCAACTCTCGTCGAACTGGAATAGATGTTGGTAGAAACTCTAGTAAAATGCAACCTTTATTTTATTCTCGCTAACAAGAATGGGAAAGGCGATAAAAAGGGCAAATATGCCATACTGCGTGTTTGCATCCGCACTTTTTGGCCTTCGCTCGTTTCTACAATCATACCTCGCCTCTGCGTCACCGTATTTACCTTTTCGCAGCCATTTTTGGTGAATACAACGCTATCTTATGTCGGAGCTAGTGAGCGTGATGCCGACTATGGACGTGGTCTGATTGGCGCTTGGGTTCTTGTATATCTAGGCATTGCCGTGAGTTGGCTATGTTGCACATTGTCTGGGTAAAATGCGTTTGTAGCCGACTTTATGAAATGCTCAGGTGTCCAATTCTGTTTATAACCACCAGAATCTTCGTCTCTCTTTGAGAATTCGAGGTGGCCTCGTTGCCCTCGTGTTTCAACACAATGTCAATACCCGACCTGTCGACATGGGAGACATCACCGGCGTGACGCTCGTGGGCACCGACGTTGAACGTATTGTCAGCCGAATGCAAATGTTCAATGAGCTCTGGGGTTCGCTGTTAGATGTTGTCGTAGCTGCTTGGCTTCTCGAGCGCCAGTTATCTCTCGCGTCCCTTGCCCCCATTGTGCTGATTCTGAGTATGAACCTCTCTGAACCCCAGCAATTCTTGACCGTGACAGCTAAATAGTCATAATTTGCCTGTAGTCTTTGAGGTCATTACATCTAAAGTCTCTGCATCTGCCGGCACGTCACAGCGACAATGGGTTGAAAAAGTCCAAGAACGGCTTCGCGTTACAACCGCTGTTCTCGGAGACATGAAGAGCATCAAGCTTCTCGGCCTTCCAACCGTGCTGTTCAAAATAATCTCTGCGATTCGTCTCGATGAGATTGAAACATCGGAGAGATTCCGCAAAATCATGGTTGCCACCATCTTGCTGTGTAAGACCTCTTCGCTGCATATCGTTCATCAAGCCCAGTAACTAATTACCGTTTTTTTAGCATTAACACCAATCAACCTTGCTCCAGTCGTCACATTTGCTGTCTATGTGATAATTTCTCTCTATTGGAAAGATAGCACGCTTCTCACTGCCCAGGCGTTCACCGCTGTCGCACTCATCGGCCTGCTCGTCGATCCCGTCATCACTTTTATCCAGACCTTGCCAAACTTTCTGCAAACAATAGGATGCTTTAGGCGTATTCAAGAGTATTGCAACTATGTAGACACAGCCGCACAGGCAAAGAAGCCGTCGGTCAACTCTGTTTCTGCTCAGGCCGAGAACCTAGTCATCAATAACCGCAAAAAGGGAGCTAGCGGTTTCCGTAAAAAGAACAATTCTGTAAAGCTTAAGGACTATCTTAGTGGTGAGGCCGTTGCATAGAAAGATAAAGGTGCAAATATCCTCACAACTACTCATGTGCCCGTCTTGAGCGGTAGCATCAACGTCATTGCCGGCCCAACAGCCAGCGGCAAGTCGGCGTTGTTGACTGCCCTCCTTAGCGAAATGGCCTCATCAACAGGGTCTCAAAGTCGCCCAATCAGCAGTACTGTTGCAAGGGGTGCACTGTCCTTTCCATTATACACCGTCTGAGCCATATTCACTCCTTTGACAGAGTGGCTGTCATCGTGGAGGGCTCCCTTGTAGAATTTGACGAACCGGCGAAGTTGCGGGGGGGGGGGGGGCCTAGCCGGTTTGCTGGGCTATACGCTGCAAGCAATCGTCAGGGTTCAGCACCGGCAACAGAGAAGACTAAATTAGGGTGATTTTTTCATTGCATCCTTTGCTGGCAACATGAGTGAAGCTTCCGTTTTGACACGCCGGTGCTCAGAGACGCTAGGTGTTATGGTGTTGATGAGGTAGGGTGTTGGGCCGATTATGGCAGAGGTCAAGATGAGGACGAGGAGGTGGGTTATGGTATAGGAGCGTGGGCTCAATGCTGACGAAGGCCATACCGTTAGCTAAGAACTATGAACTGTTAGCTGGCTGTGATTATTCACGGTTATGAAGACTTGCGACCTGGTAGAGACTCCTGTGCGGCGTTGCTCTCTTCGGACAGCAGCAGCAGAAACAAGGGATCTAGCTGGAATGTTCTGCCTTCCGTGGGAACTCATGTTCAGATACTAGCTTCACTACTTTGTGGCTTCTCATAACTGCAAGCATACACTTAGGAACCGGAGTAGGTAGCAGGTCGGAAGTCCTCGAGTGACGACGCCGATCTTGCCACCATAGAATTGCTGCAAGTAGCACTAGGAGCTCCGCCACAAAATATCTAGAACAAGTCTTTAAGCTAGTTAGTTATACACTTTTAACGGGAAATGGTAGGAAAAAATATTTTGAAGTAAATAGCTTGATTATCACATTGGGGATTGTAAGACTACACCACCGGATCGAGTAAGTACTTGTAGGTACATAGGTAGGTGGGCAAGTTTACCAGACACCACATACAATTACCATTAATGGCTGCATTCGACGGTACATGCCGCACTCTACCTACCTACCTACTACCTAATTTTATACTATAACAGAAGTCCCAGCGATCGTCTGTTTCCTAGGGGCTGAGGTTTATATGAACACGTGCAATTATAGTGTGGGGACAGTTGCGATATTTACCGCCTGCCGTATTTAGCTCAACCCCTGCGAGCTGCTAACCGCTGGTGATCGCCATGCAGTGCAAACGCGTCGAGGAGCTTTCAACCCTCAGAAACCTGCATCGTGAGTCTCCTTGAGATGCTGGATCTCGGCCATGGGATCCGGCTGAGCACGCGTTAAACGTGCTGATACGGCCCTCGCTTGCGGTCGTTGCAAACCCCTCTGGTAGCAATTTTCGACATGGCCGGCGAACCACCTCATCTTGCGCTTCGCGAGGCTGCTCCGACGCCAATAGCTCAGCTTAGTCCAGACGACTTTAATTCGCAAAACAAAGTGCTAGATGGCGTTGTGACTATCACATGGCCTTACAGCATCGTGACGAACTCAATTGCATTTATACTCGCTGAGCACGATGTCTTGCTTCGGCGCAATCAAGGGCAGCTTCGTGTCGAATTCCACGGCGCGTCAGGCAAGGCACTCGCCCGTGCTAATATCGGCGGAGGCGACAGAATACGCTTAAGTCTTGAAGGTGCCCAGTGGACAAAGAACGATGCGAAGGCTGGCTTGCCCGCGGGCTCGCTCGACTGGCAGCTCAGGTATTCCAGTCGAGCACTACTCAGCGTCTCCAGAGATGCATCTCAAGAGTCCGAAGTTCTTGAAATCAGTTCGCCGGAGAACGGAGATGAAGATACGGCGGCCATTGACTCGTTACCACGGACTACACCACCAATCGAGGCATTCGATGCGCAATATGAGTTGGAAACCGTCGCGCCTAAACCACAATCGCCATTATCAACTGTTTTGACGAAGCGTCTGGCTTCTAGCACATTTGAGCAGGATGAATATGCCTCGCCGGCATTCATAAAGAGAGCAAGAGTCTCGTATGGGTCACTCTTCGAAGGCGACGTGGACCCGTTCGGTGACGAGATAACCAACAAGAAAAAGAACAGGCGCAAGTCACGCTTCAGCATGGGCAACACGGTTTGGAAATATAGTAGCAGATCACCAAGTCCAGACGATAGGGTATCATCGGGGGCAAAAAGTTCCGACATTGAGTCAATCGATGAGCCGACGGAAGCAAACGTTCACGCCACCCCAGCGCGAGCCTCACAACGATCAATCATGCTGGATGAAGGTTGCCAAACGCAAGAGCTCCATTTCAGTCCATCTCTCAATATAGATAGGTCTGCGCAGAGTCATTTCGTAGGAAACATATCACACGACTTTTCTATCCCAGTGCATACCAGAGAAGACGGCGCGAGCACTCAAACGCCATCGAGAACACTGTTCGATAATTTTCATGGCCCAAATGACCTCTCGGAAGCATTTGGTCAACATTTAGACCCTGGAATGGAGACTGATGATGCACATCACCATTTTGGTCTTGATCTGCCTATGACTCAAACTGATGTGGTATCCAATGCCTTCAGCGGAGAGGGCCGGGCAACGGCGGCTTCGACAAGACCTGTGGCTCCCACGTCTGAAGATCGTGTCGCTGCAGACTATCACTGCGTAGCACTGGCGGGACATGTCTATCCTAAGCCAGAAGCACCGCATGATCAAAGTTTCCATCATTCTGGTTCTCCTAATGAGGCGCCAAACATATTTCATTCCGCCGCTCCAGGAAACTTGGACTGGCAATCAAAAGGGATTATGGCATATCCTACGATTCCCGAACAGCGTTCTCAGTATCATACGACATTGGTCGTCGGAAGCTCTCCACATCAAGAACCCAGCAATCAAGAACTAGGCCCTCCTAGGTCGTCATCTGTACCAGATGACCCAACTGAAGAGCTGCCCTCAGTAGATGACGCTACTCGGCTTTCAGATGCAGGTTCGGGGGACAGAGAAAGAGAAGAAAGCGAACAATCTGATTCGAGTGACAGTGGTAGCGACCTCAAGGGTGAGGATTACGATCTACGGAACTATGCTCACACTCGAGAGGATGATGGCCTAGAGGATGAATCGGAGGACGATTCTGATTCCGATGGGAGTGATGTCGAGAACCAGCCTATAGATTTTAATGGGGAAGAAGACGAAGTTGACGTGGAGCAACTACGAGAAAATGCAGCTATGGACGTTGAAGAGCACGAGTGTGAAGAGGATGAGAGCGAGGCCGAGAAAGATGACGATGATGATGAGGACGAAGATGATGAACAGTGGTACGAGCAGAAGCTAAGAGCATCGCTTGCTGGGGTCAACGAAGAATTTGCCAGATCTGGGGATGAAGGTTCAACTGATGCTGAAAATGAGCTTGATGACGAGCTTGATGATGAAGAAGGTGAAGACTCCGACACGGAACGAGGTCCAGATCAGGATGATTACGATGAAGAGGACGAGTCGAGCTCAGGCGATGATGGGGACGAAGAAGAAGAAGAAAGACTGTCAGCAGTGCATAGCGGTCCAAAAGAACCTGTTTTCATAGATCTTCTGTCAGATTCTGAAGAGGAAGATCAGGAAGAGGCGGAAGACAAACGTGGTGGCGCTGTTGAACCTTCTATGGTCGAGGCTGCAAAAGATCGGCCTGTCGAGTCTTTGACGTCTACGCAATTTAAGGCGAGCTCGCCGGATGCTGTTAAAGAGTCTGCGGATGATGAGGAAGCCAAAGACACTGAACTTCAAGATGAGGCATCTGCATCCAAGTCCGGTGAGATTATGGAGAGTGAATCAGGAAAGCCGCTCATGATTGATACCCAAAGAGCAGAAGAGGGAGAAGAAGAGGGAGAAGCAGCAGAAGGCAGCGCAGAGGACGAGGATGAGAAGGCAGGCGACGAGGATGAAGACGATAAGGAAGACGACGATGACGAAGAGGGAGAAGCAGAGGGAGAGGTACAAGAAGAATTAGAGGAAGGGGCAGCAGCAGAAGGCGGCGAGGAGGACAAAGATGAGAAGACAAGCGAAGAGGATGAAGACGAGGAGGAAGCGGAAGCAGCAGAGGAGACGCAACAGGTCAAGCCATCGGACGGCGGTGACGCCATGAGTGTGGATGACCGAGAGGCACAGCCAGCCGATCAAATCGAGCATGACATTCGAGGCGATGCCGAGGCGGTAGCTGACGATGAAGTGATGAAGGACGACGGGGCTGTCATCACGGAGCATGACGAAAACACCACGCAACTAGACGTGTCTGAACAAGCAAACGAAACCCCTGAGCAAACGCAGACCGAAGCGCCCAGACATGAGCAGCCGGACGTGGAAATGATCGATAAGCCTACAGCTGATGAGACCGAGGCCGAGAAATCAGAAACTGCAAACGCTGAAGTGGCTACGGAGTCGATACAGCACCACATAGAGGCTCTCGCCGCCTCTCCCGAAAATCAGCAACGTCCGACGTGGGGTCAGACTCAAGTTCCAGAGACAACCAATACGAATGAGTTCAGCCAGAGAGACGAGGATGATAACGTCTCTGCAGCTGCAGAGAACCAAATCATGAGTGAAGCCAGAGAATATTATTCTCCGCACTTGGATAGACATGCTACAGGCAGAGGGGCGGAAGAATCATCACAGGAAAAGCTGCAAGCACAAGACTCTGACATGCTCATTACGGTCAAATCGCTTCGCAGCCACACGCATCGGAAAACTCCTTCATCTGACTCTGCAAGCTCACGAATCGAAGATCCCAGTCTGTTGCTTGCTCAGGCCAGTTCACAAGCAGACGATGAAAATGCTTTCCCCGAGAAGGACACGGAGCTCCTGCCAGAGCAAGACCAGGAAATGAATGAAGATGCAAAACAGGCATCTGAGCCGGGAACATTTCAGGAGCCTTCTTCCCCGAGTTCTTCATGCGTTAGCCGTGGCACTAGATCTGAACAAGCTGACCCCAGCATCCTCCTCGCTAAAGCATCCGTCGATTCACCCACCAAGCCCGGCGAGCCAGCTTCCTCTGTCCGTGTTACGCGCAGCATGACGGAACACACAGCGTGCGAAGAACAAAAGGGCTCATCGCCAGTTGGAACAAGAGCCTCCAAACGTCTCGCTACACCCGAGCAGCGCCCACGGTCGAGAGAAGACCAAGAGGTCCTCCTCTCACCATCCGTATCAGGCTCTTTCGGGGAGGACGAGACTCTGTCCGTACTGAAGCGTCAACTAGGCAAGGACCTAGTTACCAAGCTCCCCGACTATATATCTCTACGATCACTCCGCACTAGCCTCAACAAAATCACAGACATACTTGCCATCGCGACGTCCACACCCCCACAGCCAAGTCGACCCAAGCACGGTCCACGAGACTACATGCTCGAGCTCACTCTCACAGATCCCTCTTGTGCACCGACAGGAGTTGTCATAGGGCACATATTCCGACCGCATCAGGCATCGTTGCCGGTGGTCCATGCAGGAGACGTGGTTCTCCTCCGCAGAGTCCAAGTCGTGGCTATGAAGAGGCGAGGATTTGGGATCCGCGCCACCGATGTCTCTGCGTGGGCAATCTTTGAAGAGGCAGACTCGGAGATGCTGCCGCAGATTAAAGGACCGCCCGTGGAGCTGGCTGGTGAGGAAGTCGACTATGCGACTGGACTGAGGAAGTGGTGGGCGGCATTGGATGAGAAGGCCTTGGATAAGATTGACAAGGCTACGCAGAAGCTGCTGCATGCCCACGGGTAGACTGGACCTGACGGCGAAGCTGACACGATTCAAAATCTGCTATTGAATTTCATGAATGAAAATCGGGCAAGGGGGGCTACAAGGGGCTTTGACCGCCTTACGATATGTGTACGATGTGCTCAGAGGTCTTCCTGCTTTGGAACAGGACGTAAGATTGAGTCATGGTAATGAATTACGAATAGAGCTCGGCACAAGTTGCTAATTCCAGTCGTTATTCTAACAACATGTGAATGAACTATTCGGAAACTACCGTGAACGAGACAAAAAAAAAAAACCAACAACCTGAACATGAGTCCATGTCCAATGTCTTCCTCCATGTTATCCTGATTACTCAACTTCGTAGTGTAATTCGGGCATGATTGGCAGGAAAGAGCGCAGAGCAAATGTTATGTTTCGCATGCTGGTCCGGACAAACGGCAATGTTGTGTAATAAACAGCTTAGAAAGCGAGGTGCCAATGTTTGGTTGCCCTAGTATAAACAGAAATCATGGATCCAGAAGCCACAAAGCAATGCTTTACATCAATCAATGTATGATGCTTGTACTGTAGTCCTCTTTGCACCGGCATCTCTGCAGCAATCAAAGGTAACAGACTCGGAGTCAGAGAGCCGTTTGGTCGGACGCAGTCTATGCATCATCCACAGGTAGCACTCCTAAATGAAAATCAGAGACATATCTCGGAGGCCGGCACCATGCGACGCGCACCTGTGTGAACAGAGTGGGGGGCGGCTGACGTCGTCACGCGCCCGACAATTTAATCGAGGCATGGAGAGAGGTCTACGCATCACCTTGGGAGGTGGACTTCCATGGCTCGGTCAAAGTGTCGATATCTGACCCGTTCGTCTCGAAGAGGGAATGAACAATTCGCTCATTCGTTTGGACGCTTTCCTATTCATGGACAAAAGCTGCTATCCCAACACGCCTATTATCGAGGACGTCTGGTGACGCCGATGCCGGACCAATATTGGATTTTCCTCCACCAAAGGCCAGGGGCATGGGGCATGAAATCCCATGTGCGGAATAGTTATGTAAATAGGACCCCGGTTCGTGATGCGGAGGAAGTCGGGATAATTACAGCGAATGGCGTACTCCGTAAATATTCATATCAACTCCACTTTGTCGAATGTCGAGCGAGAATCGGTGCGTCTTTCTGTGGACATTGTGTGTAGCCTAGCTTAGGGAGAAAAGCAGGATAGATTCATGTTCAAATAAGCGATGGGAAACCGCGGCAGAACTGTAAAGGAGACTTCTGTTTGTCAGCTGCTGAATTTAGTGACTATTCACATGGAGAGCGGGTCATGGTGGTGTGATCCCGTTCTATCCCGGAATGTCTGAATCGTATTGACGTATGTACTCCGTACCTCTGTACAAAGAGTGCATCCGTGTTGCGCTGCGCCTTCTGCCTCGACGCGGCCAGTTCTCGGCCTTGGGCATACCTTCCTGAATAGTATTGTAATAATAAAATGGGCAAGTGCAAGCAATACCATGCGTTAGATGCCCCGGAGGACCCCAACAGTCCACCTTGGGTTGGGGCTTTTCTGGACCAGGCTTCAGCCTGTTCTTGTCAGTAGGCGCCGATGTCGCACCGTTGCTTCTACCGCGAATCCTCCAAGCAAGATTGAGAGAGTTTGAAGCCTTACATTTTATCCCCCTGGATGATATTTCTGCAGTCCGGCACATTGTCTGGCTGGGGACCCTTTGACTTGAAATTGCCTGGCTGGCCACAGCCACAAGTACCTAGGTACCTATAGTTGGCTCCCTGTCGTTCACCACTCGGAAAGCTTTTGAGAACCTCAGCCTTCACGTCTCTCTCTTTATTTTTAATTTTATTTCTCGTTTCTAATTCATCTATCCTGGCTAATCTACCGGTTCGACACAATCCTTCCTTGACCCTCCCTCATTCCTTCTGTACTTCTTTTTCTCGCGACTAACCCTCCCCAACCTCGAGGTGCTCTGTACCTTGCATCTTGTACCTTGTACTTTCGTAGGTACCTGTCCGTTCTGCCGGTCCCATCCATCACCAACATCCACCGGCCTGCACATCGCAACCGTAGCGTCTTCCCTTCTCATTACACTTTGTCAACGTTTCAACGTTTCAACGTTTTGTTTTTGGTTCAATTTCAAGCAGCGCACTTGTCAGGCCAATCCTTCGACGACAAGTTCCCGTCTTGGCCCCTCTTCCGGCCCCCATCTTCTTCCCCTTTCCCGCTTGCCACAATCATCCTCCCCAATTGTCCCCGTCTCTTCCTTTGGTTTTGCCTCGCATGTATCAGCAACGGCTCTCGGCCTTGGTCGGGTCTCCTTGGCCTCTCTCAGGCGGATCGTCACCCTCCCCCAGGCTTTTATTAAACCGCCTATCCCACAACGCTGCTGATGGTGCTCAAACCCGACCCATCTCGCCGGTTAGACCCTCGTCAACTTCCTCCCCGGCTCTCCGTCAGCGTCACCCTACTTCTTCCGTGCCTTTTCCTTCGTCATCTGCCACCTCTGCTGCTACTACATCTGCGCACACACCCTCAGCATCCCCGCGCCTTTCTCCCTCTCCTGCTTCTTTGATTGCTTCCTACACAGCTATGTCAATGGCGTCGGCGTGTCATTCTGCAAGCTCAGACGTGTCAACGCCTCGATCATCTTCTCCCTCATCGTCTGTCAGCTCTGGTCGCTCTTCTAGCACCTCTGTATCTAATAAGCGGATGCCCATTTCCGGTCGCAGGCTTACCAACTTTAATCCTATGTCCACTGTCGACAGATTTGCCATAGAAGATGCAATGAAGATGGCAGCCCTTGACCAGCACCGCGGCTATGCCAAGGACTCGTTTTGCGAGGTCAAGCAGGGCCGCAATACAGAATACATCGCTCAATCCCAGGCTGCTGGATACCAAATTATCCGCGAGCCTCTTTGGAACAAGGGTAAGTCCCTGTTGTTGCTGCTCCTGGCTCCTTGTCTGTTCGCGCCGAGTCTTCGATTTCAGAATCGGAGTTCATCGTCCAGTAGATGTTCGTCGTTCTGTTCAATAAACTCCGAAATAGAATGCTGCTATTTTGTGCCGTGAGAGTACTGTGCGAGGCGTGTCTGCTAGAGTCTTGTACTGACAAGGTCGTTCCGTGTATTTGTCAATTTTGCAGGTCTCTCATTTACCCCCGAAGAGCGTGTTGCCAAGAACCTCACTGGACTCTTGCCGCACGCAATGGAGAGCTTGCAAACTCAGTGCGTCAGAGCGATGAAGATGATCCAAAGTCGCCAGACGAGCATCGACAAATACCTGTATCTTTCCAACTTGAAGGACCAGAACATTGATTTGTTCTATCGCCTGCTGATGGACAACGTCCGCGAACTCATGCCCTTGGTTTACACACCTACCATTGGTGACGTCTGTTTACAATATTCCAGCCTGTACACTCGACCAGAGGCTTTGTACATCTCCATCAAACAAAGAAAGTCGATCCGAACCATGCTGCGAAACTGGCCGTGTGCAGATCCGGAGATCTGCGTTGTTACAGACGGATCTCGCATCCTCGGTCTTGGTGACCTGGGTATGAATGGAGTAGGCATCTCAGTAAGTTTGACAATACATAAAAAGCATCGCATTGAACAGAACACAATCACCGACGACCAAAATACTGAAAAAAAAAATTTTTTTTTTGAGCAGATTGGCAAGCTGGCCTTGTACACTGCTGCCGCGGGCATACACCCCTCCAAGACGTTGCCCATTGTTCTGGACTGTGGCACCAATAATGAGGCCAACCTGAAGGATCCATTGTATCTGGGTCTGAGACAAAAGCGTCCTTCCGTAGAGGTTCAGCAGGCATTTATGGATGAATTCATGGAAGCCGTGAAGGATGTATATCCCACCATGGTTGTGCAGTTCGAGGACTTTGAGAGTGAAAAGGCCTTTAATTATCTCGACCGTTACAGAAACACGCATCGTGCGTTCAATGACGATATTCAGGGCACCGGTGCTGTCATTCTCGGCGGGTATGTGCTGTCCCTGTCTGGTGCAAACTGACCTTCATATGCGATTTGCAACAGACCACTTACAGCATCACTAGGTATATTGGCGCCGTAAACTTGGCTGGTGTGCCCATTGAGGAGCAGCGTCTAGTCTTCATGGGCGCTGGCTCTGCTGGAGTTGGCGTCGCCAAGCAGCTCGTGGAATACTACACTCGTAGAGGGTTTTCTGAAGCAGACGCGCGTGATAAGTTCTTTTTGGTAGATACCAAGGGTCTCGTGACTAAAGACCGTGGTGATAAGCTCGCCGAGCACAAGAAGTACTTTGCTCGCACTGACAACAACGGACATCAATTCCGCACGCTGGGTGAAGTCATTGAATATGTTAAGCCCAGCGCTCTCATTGGTCTCGCCGCCACACATGGTATATTCACCGAGTCCGTGGTTCGAGCACTGAAGGCTTCGGTTGACGTCGGCGGCCTGGGCCGCCGGCCCATCCTGTTTCCTCTTAGCAATCCCTTGACCAAGGCGGAGTGCACATTCGAGCAGGCCGTACAGTGGACCGATGGTTCCGTGATCTTCGCGTCCGGGTCTCCTTTCCAATCCTTTACCGTCAAGGTTGGAGGAGAAGCAGGTGAAGTGACATACCATCCCAATCAAGGCAATAACGTATACGTGTTCCCTGGTCTAGGCCTCGGCGCCATTCTTGCCAAGGCGTCCCGCGTCACGGACAACATGGTATACACTTCTGCCGAGGCATTGGCTGGGTCTTTGAATGCTGAGGAGATTCGCAAAGGCCTCATCTATCCTCGCATTGAGCGTGTACGCGACGCCAGCATCAATGTGGCGCGAGAAGTTATGAAGGCTGCTCGACGGGACGGTGTATCAGAACTTCCTGAACACTACTGGCACGAGTGGGAAGAATGGGGGGATGTTGCCTTGACAGCTTATATCAAGGAGCACATCTACAACCCCATGTGCTTCACCGATGCTCGAGGTCGCCTGTAAGATGGGCAGCGGAGAAAGGGTGGAAAGTAAGTGTGAGATGATGAGTTTAAGTCATCATGATCGGGTATGAAATTGAGCATGGGTTGAGTAACATCCATATGATGTTTTGGGGGTTTTTCTTTTTCAACTGCGAAACCTTTGCCTGTTACGATCGAGACAGGCCGTTCCACACGGCGATCCTGACGATGGCGGCATATCTTGCAATATACTAGGCGCATTCGTTAGCCATAGTTACCCATAATGTTGTGGCCTCACTGGACAATATTGTATTTGAAGGAGTATATCAAGCTGAACTTTCATGTGCTTGTCTTCCATTCAGTGGTCAGTCCTGAGAAGTGGCTGGTGCAACAATTGTAAGGGGAAGCAATAATATGTTGGTGATTCATGTGTGGCCATGACATGATGAGGAGAGGATGATATGGACTTGAATACATCAGACGAGCGCGTGTCTTGGTAATCCCTTGGCCCCAAGTGGCTCATCTTAAGTGCAACAGGACAAGTAGAAAGTGGATAATTACGTACATTTCAATATGGGTCTCAACGTCGGGGAAAGATCGAAAACACCCGATACTCAAGGTCATGGCATAGGCCAGTCCGCAAGAACGGCCGGAGATTCAAGGGAGAAGGAGGCGTGGAAAGGCATCAAGCTCAACTTCAAAGCCTTGTCACTACCCATCCGTATCATTGACGTAACCCAAGAGCCGTTCAGACTGCCTTGTAGCAGGCAGCTCGAGCTTCTTGTGAAGGAAAGCGTAGTTTTGAAAACAAGAGAAACATGGAAGTTGTCGTTGCAATATTGAGGATTGAGTGTCTGTTTTTGGGGGGTGCGCTCGGCGATGCGCTCGGTGGCCGACGAAATCCGACCGGTCGGAAGCCCGATTTTCACCGAGCGGCGAAATATGTTGTGGGAAGCGTGATGGTATCGACATGACCCGTCGCGCCAAACCGTTATCGATTAACAGCTTGAAATTGTTTCGTGGAAAGCTACCAAGCATGTGACAGCCAGCGCTATTCCGAAAAAAGGAGCAGGCATTATTTAGTTACATAACTAGTTACCATTTCAAAAGAGTCTGACGTGCCATGTCTTTTTTTATCCTTTCTCCCCTTTACATTCGAGTGCGCGGAGATGTAACCTATCTTAGCAGATAATACGCCTCTTGGGAAAAAAAAAAAAAAAAAGAAAACCCATTACTGAACACGCTGCGTAGTTAGCCTTCCCTGCTCGACGCACCGAATAAGCCAAAGGAAGCAACTGCCCAACAAATCATACCTAACCAGCATCATTGTAAGATTTCCCAAGCTGTTTGCAGAAAGTGGGACGGAGCGCGTGTTCGCCGTTAAAACTAGACGGAGGTGAAATAGGAAAAGTGATCGAGTTCCATTGTAGAGCGGCGATTGAGTGCCGATGATCGTCATGCGGGGGGGGGGGGGGCTGACGAAAGTCGGTTGACTTGCATCGAGGTGTGCCCGGATCGGGGGTGGCGCATGCGCCCGTGATGGAATTCGCTTCCATGTTTCCATTCTACTTCCGGCCAGTCCAATTGAGAGTCCATCTGTAGCACGATTCGGCGAAAATGTTGCTTTGGGGTAGTCGTGTCCATGGCAGACAGACAAGAAAAGCTGGCCTTGAGAGAGAGAGATATATATATATATATATATACATATATACTTATTTATTTTCTAAATGATGCGCGAGCGAGCTTGAGACTCTGAATTGTTGTTGCAGGTTATCTGATATCCCTCGTTGTTTATTCGTCCGGACGCCTGATGGGTCGTTTGCCGCTCCACTGCTGCATTAGTGCGGTGCGCAATGGCCAACTTTGACATGTGATGCGCACTGTGGGGTACACAGGCCTAGGTACCCATCGCGCGACCTGGTACGGGCAAGGCATTGTAACGTGTGTTTTGCTCAGCGAGCCCTACGAGGATCTTAATCTTAAGAGGTCTGATGGAGTGTTGGAAAGTCACTGCTGAAGATAAAAAATATGTTTTCACAAGACCTCGTCGAGTTGGCAAGATCTATACTTGCCCCTTGGCTACTTACTTGGAGGTAGTACTTGAAAAGCACGGAAAGTGAGTGTAAATTATCTGTCAAATATAGGTACCTACCTACCTTGCTAGCGTCAGACTGTCCATGCAGTTTTCTACGCACACCCCTGTTTTGTTTTCAAACCACCCTTGCTCTGAAAATCCTTTTCCACCCGTGACAGACGCTGGAATAATTAGGTGCTGCTGTTCTGGGCACATGCCACCACCACATGCATTTTGCATGTGCGAAAATCCTTTGCACCAATTAATATGCTGGCAGCACCCCCCTTCCCCCCCCC
>JFHB01000102.1:0-108399 GCA_000729835.1 Atkinsonella hypoxylon
ATAAGCTAACTTTAATCTTTTTTTAAAAAATATCTTTAAATAATTATATAAGAAGCTATACTTTTATATCTATAAAGCTGTTTTCTTTAGCTTTTTTTCCTTTCCTTTTTGCCTAGTTTTCTAAAGCTTCTTCTTACTTAGTAGAGCATTATATCTCTATAGTATAAACTCTAAAGGGCTAAGCTAAGATTCTCTCCTTAATTAGTATATAAAGAGTTCTTTTAGGTTTATATTTCTTTATCTTAAACATTAAAGTTACTATAGTACTATTAGTAAGGTTCCTCTTAAGAATACCTTCTAGTAGAATATATATTAAGTAATAATTAGAAATATTAATCTTATTAAAGATTTAATCTAATATCTCTCTCTCTTTCTTACTAAGCTTCTAATAGTTTAATGTTTTTCTACTAAATTCTTTAACTTAAGAATAATACTATCTTATAATATAGTAGTTAAAACAATTAACTTAGAATACTATAAGCCTATAAAGATAACTTTCTATACTAAAGAAGCTTTATATAAGAATAAGTAGCACTAAATTATTTAATTCTACTGTTAAAATACTTACTCTTTAATTATATTTTATAAAGCTAATCTTATTGTTATACTAGTAAAACTAGTATTAATCTATATAATAACCTTTCTTACTATAGTAATAGTAGTAATACTGCTTTATACAGCTTCTAGTTGTATAGGTCCTAAAGCTTTAAGCATTATTATATATATTAATAGTGTTAATATATATATTCTACCTTTTCTTCTTCTTCTTTTTAAATTTCTCTTTAAAAAGCTTTATAATATATATCTTTAAAACTACTTACTTTATAAGTATAATCTTTATATCTTTAAACTTCTAGGTTAAATTATCTATTTAATCTTTTACTTCTAAAATAGGCTGTATAATTTCCTTAGCTTTATAACTAAAATTACTTATACTATAATACTTAGGACTTCTTCTGCTTAGAGGTATATAAAGGTAGTCTCTTCTATTATTATAAAGTCTAGAATTATAGTCTTCTAGCTCTATTCTAGCTTATATATACTAGCTAAGCTACTTTAATAACTCTCTATAGAGCATTATAACAAACTTAGCTTTAGTAACTTTTATTTAATCTATAAAGCTAGTAAGTATAGTATCTAGTAAGGCCTTATAAATGTAATTAGACTAAGAGGTTATACTGCACTATATATAGAGCTTAGCGCTAATTATAGCAGCTTAATATTCTTAAAGCTAATAGAGAGTATCTTTTATAGTTCTTAAATAGTTTCTCTTTAGGTCTTTAAGCTTCTTATTAGCTTACTCCTTTTAATTCTAAGAAGTAGCTTTATACTAAAGTAAAAGCTGCTCTTTAGCTTCTTTCTAATTATATAAAGTATAAATAACCTTTATATACTTATAGATTAATAGGTTAATATAATAAATAAATATTTTCTATTAGTTTTCCTTTAGAATAAATAAGGTCTCTATTTTTAGCTTAAAGCTAGTTAAGTAATTAAGAACATTTTCTTCCTTAAATTAATATATATTAAACTTCTTATTAAAGGTAGCCTAAGCTTACTGCTTTTTAATAGCTTTACCTATAGCTTTAGTAAGAGCCTTATAAGGTATAGCTATAGCGCTACTAGTACTAGCCTTTTTATCTTAAGTATTTAATTCTATTGTAACCTTAGGTTTTAAAATAACTTTTTTAGAAGATTTACTAGATTAACTAGAGCTAGTATTAGCTACTTTAAATATAGAGCTTATACTTTTCTTTAAGAAATATAGAATACTAAACTTATATAAATAACTAATAAGATAGCTTAATATAGAAAGTAGGTATAAAAAGAATAATTAATCTTACTTAGTAGAAAGAGTATAATATATATAATTCCCTATATTAGCTGTACTTTTAATACTCTTACCTTCTGCTTCTATAGTTATATAAGCTTCTAACGCTAAGATATAAAGGCTAAGAACTTAATTGCTAATAATAGTAAATATAAAGATAACTACTAAGATAAGAATAAAAGAGAAATTTTTCTCTATAATTAAATAATTATAACGTTTAAGGGACCTAAAAACTTCCTTTTTACTGTATTAAGGCTATCTTAGCTAAGAGCAAAATAGAGGTTAAATAGGCTAGCTAGTATTTACAATATAGCAATTGTCTTTAACTAGACCTAGCCCTTCTTAGCTTAAAAAAGCTATAGAAATTTTCTTTTCTTTTTAATTAAATAATCCCTTATAATATAGAGCTTTTATCTCTATAATTTCCTTCTTTTTTATATTAGTAATATTTAAGCTAAAGTACTCTTTTATCTTTAATACTTAGTAGCTTTTTTTTCTTTCTTCTAGAATCTCTATAAAAAACCTTCTAATTATATAATGCACTTTAATTAGAATAAGTTCCTAGTAAAGCCCCTATTTTTATTGCCTTAAAACTAAACCTCTAAATAACTATATAGCTTACACTAAAGTAAGTAATAATATAGTGTACGTTAAGATTAAAGAGGATTAGAAGAGAGCAAGATATTTATTAGTATATACTATTAAATAATAGTAGGTAAGAAGATTAAATAGTTAGAAAAGGCAGAAATAAAATATTAATTGCAGCTTAGAAGATATATATACGCAAAAGGAGCTAAATATATTAAAGAGTTAGAGAAAGCGTTAGTATTAGTAAAGTAATGTTTCTTAAGTATTAAGTGTTGTAAATTAAAGTAGGCTAAAAGATATTAATTAATTAAAAAGAGCAAAAGCTAAAAAGAGCCAGTAGAAGCTGCTTACGCGCTTGCTTGCCTAAACTATCTAGATGTTTAGGCGATGCGCACTCTTATAGAGAAAAATCTGTATGTAGCATCCCTTGCAAAGCTAATATAAGAGCGCAAGGGGGTAACCCCGCCGCGACACACTATATTAACCTTATTAAGTAAGTAGCAATAAACCCCTTACCTTTTTAGCAATTAGTAGACTTAAGGCCTAGTCTTAAGCTAACTATAATAGATACTAACCTATCCCTTAAGAAATATAAAGTAAAGGAAATTCTAGCTACTAAAAACGCCTTAGGCTAAAGGAGACACTATTAAGTGCTTATTAAGTAAGTAAAATTTATTTAGCCTATATAGAAACTACTAAAAAACTTTCTTAATATAAAGGCACTAAATTAATTTAAGTTATAGTAAAAAGACACTTAATTTAATAATAGACTTAGTAAAGGTATAGTAAAATTTTATATAGACTTTAATAATAATTTAGTTACCTTTAACTAAAAATAAAAGAAAATAAACTCTCCTTTATAGAGGCCTATATAACTACTATAAAAAAAAAAAACAAAAGAAATTTCTTAGTAAGTAGTAGAAGAGCAGCAGTGCTTATAGCGTAAAGGTATAACTACCTAAAAGGCGCCTTATTGCTCTTTAAGCAGTTATAAGATAGAAGCTAGAGAAGCTATATAGTGCCCCTAGAGTAGCGTAGAAGCTAGAGCTAAAATAGTAGTACTAGCAGAAGGTATAGAGGCTAGAGTAGGTAAAGATATAACTAATGCTCTAGATTAAGGCTTTACTTTAGTAAGTATAAGTAAGAATATAATATCTTAAATAGCTTAGCGCCTTAAGCGTAAAGGTATAGTCTTTAGAGAGAGAAAGATAGAGAGAGAGAAGGTAAAGGGAGTAGTAAGCTAGGTTAAAGTTATATACTTTAGGAATATAAATAGTAATTAGCGCTATAAGTAGTTTAAGCTTTTAAGCTCTACCTAAAGGCAGGTGTATTTCTAGTGTATTACCTTAAGGTTATTCTATAAGAGTAAAAAAATAATATATAGTAGTAAAGAAGCTTTATATAGCAGTAAAGGAGCAGTAGTAGTAGAGGTTAGCAGTATATAATAAGGTGTAAGTATAGGTAGTAGCAATAAGGAGAGTATAGCAATAGTAGTAGTAGTAATAAGTATAAGGGAGAATAAGAAGTTATTATTAACGTTTATAGAGATATACTTATACTTATTAGAGTTAAACTTATTGTTCTTTAGAATAATAAAGGCTATAGTACTTTTATAGATTATAGAAAGAGAGAGAGTAAGTATAAAAAGGCTGCTAGCTTAAGTTATATAATAAGGAGAAGAAGAGAGTATAACCTTCTTTTCTATATAATTAGTAGTAAGTATATCCTTAAGAATAGTGTTATAGTAATTATATATATTTAAGAACTTATAGATAAAAATAGTTTAGTAAGTAAACTAGCTAAAGTAAAGGAGAATTAATATAAACTTAACTATAAAACCTTAGTTAGTAAGTTTCTATATTCTAGTAAAGTAATACTATAGGTAAAGATACTTAGTAAAGAGGCTTAGATTCTAAATACAGCCTTTATACCTCTATATATATAGTTAGTATTCTCTCCCTTAACTAGAACAATAGTTATATAAGCTCTTCTTATAAAGGTTGTTGTAATATAGTATATAAATATCTTTAAGGATATTGCTATTAAACAGCTTTAAATTATTTAAGTCCCTTTATATAAAGAAACTATAGATATAGCAGCAATAAAGGAATATTAGCGCTATAGAAGTAGGAGCAGTAGGGGCACTAGCGCTAGTAATATAGCTATTAAAGTTCTAAATGTATTTAAGGTTAGTAAAAGAATAAGCTATATATAGATAAAGGAGTAGTGTACTCTAGGCTAATAGAATAATATTTTGCGGTTTTAATTAGCTAGCTGCTTATAGTTAGATAAATTCTATTTAAAGGCAATAGAAAGGGGTTCTTTTATATTAAAAAAAGCAGCAGTAGCTATATAGTTTAAAGAGGAATTTTAGGAAGTAATAAAGGAATTATTTATTTATAATATAGAGGTAAAATATAATATAAAGAAGAAAGAAAAAGATAAAGAAGAAAGAAAAGGAATTATTTATTTTTATATTAAAAATAGCTAAAGGCTAGCTGCTAGTTTATTATACACTAAAGGGATAATAACAACAATAACTATTTACACTCTACTAGCTATTAGTTTATTGTACGCTAAGAGAATAACACTAATAACAACTGTTTACGCTCTACACCCTTAATAATATCCCTTATATACAAATAGGTTATATATATCTAACAACTGTTTATAATAGCAATAAGGATAAAAGAGAGAGAGTGCTTTCTAGTTAATAAGAGGGATTATTATATAATAATTGCTCTAAATATAAGGAGACTTAAAGATATAGGCAGTTTACGCGCTAGCAACACTAGTATTACAGCTAGCGTTTATATAATAAGTAGGTAATTAATAGCTATATATAGAGGATTATAAGGTAAAGGTAGGTAAAGGGGTTAATAAACCCTAAGAGAGTATAATTAAGTAGAGAGGTATAATTAACCTATTATAGCGCAACTAATAGGTTAGTTAGTAGAGCAATTAACAGCTGTTAATAAGGTGCTATAGGCAATTAGAGGGAAGGGAGGTAGGACAGACGTCTATTTATATATTAGCTCTATAACACTATACTAATAATAAAATAGTGCATTAATACAGCAATAGAATAGCTAAAGTAAAGCGCTTAAGTATAAACGTTATACCTCTATTTTTTTATAAGTAAACAATAGAGGAAATATAAAAGAGCAGTAAATAAAGAGTTAGCTGCTATCTATAGCACCTACTATAGACAATAAAAGGGATTGTTATAAGGCTTAGGAGGAGAAAGAGGGTATATTATAAACTTAAGCCTTAAGCTTAGGTCTTTTAGTAAAAAGAGAACAGCAGAAGAGCAATAGAGATCTATATAGGTAAAGGGATAGAAGTAAGCTGCATTTATCTAGAAGTTAGTTAAACTTTACTAGGCCCTAGAGAGAGAACCTTAGCTATAGAGTATATACTAAAAGGGGCTCCTAAGGGGATAGACCTACCCCTAGATATATAGTATAGGGGTATAGGGAGGCTTCTAGTTCCTTCTCTCTTCCTCCTTTCCTCCCTATAATTATAGTTCTCATTATAGACGCTAGTTAGCAGCAGCCACTAGGTTAGTCCATTACAAATACTAATAGATTCTATAGTAGTTAACCTAATAATACCTAAAGAGAATATATATTTAACAATAAGTGCTATAAAATGTTATATATAAAGTTTAAAGTAGAAAGGTAAACACTTTACTGTCTTTAATACTAGTTAATATAGAATCTTAGCTTTTAATCTAATTCCTAATTTATAATTTCTATAGCTCTTTAGGTTTATAGGTGTAAAGAACTTCTATAATAATATTTTATATTAGTTAGCTTATTAATTGTTTCTAGGAATTCTAATACAAAAGGGCTAGTATTATTGCTAATTAACACTAAGTAAACTAAGGAAATAGTATATATATTAATAATACTGTTATACAATCTTTTCTACTGTATTTATCTTATAGCCTAGAAGAGTAGCTATTAAGCAACTAAATTTATAAATAAACACTTAGATATAGTTATAGCTAAATTTATTTAGAGGTATATCTTTACTATTAATAACTACCTACTTCTATACTTTATTTAGTACTAGTAAAGGGTATAATAAGCCTAAAGTCTTATTATAGTAAGGCTTATTGCAGTTGCAGTTAGAATAGTTCTTTATAAAGGTTTAGATATTATAGTTTATTTCTTACTACTAATATTGCCTTTTAATAAGATTAATTGTTTTATATTAATCTCTATAGGTAAAAATAGATAGTATATAAGCTTTATAGATTAATGCTGTATATAAGAAGATCTTTTTATTACTAGTTTAAACTAAAACTACTAACTTTCTATTGTAAGAACCTAGATCTTACTCTTTATTTTCTTTAATAATTAGGTTTACTAGATCTAATTCTTAAAGTCTCTTTTATATACTTAATATTATTATACTATTAATTTAATTAAGCAGTATTATCTTAAAGGTTTAGTTTAGAGCTTTTTAGGCTTTAATAGTAGAAGTATTAATAGTTTTCCTTAATAGAGTATTAGTAATAATATTATTCTTTCCTTTTTAATACTAAAAAGTAATATTAAAGTTAGCTAAGAAATTAGTTTATTTAACTTAATATATTAATAGCAGTCTCTTAGTGGACTAATATAATAATACTTAGCAATTAGTAATAATAAAGAATTAAGTACTAAGCAGCTTAGGTTTAAAGTGCTGTAACGTCTAAACTATAGCTAATATTTCTTAATTCTAAATAGAATAAGCTCTTTCTATTAGTGTTATAGTCTTACTAAAATATCTAATAGGTTTCTATTTATTGTTGTCTTATAACTATATAATTACTTCTTCTATAGTATTATAAGAAGCATTAGTTTTAGCTTAAGTTTTTCTACTAGGTTAAAAGAAAGCTAAAATAGATGCTTAAGTAGCTAACTTCTTTATTAGATTAAATACTTATTATTGCTCTAGTTTAATAATAAAAGTTATATCTTTCTTAAGTAAGTAATTTAGTAGTTCTACTGTATTACTAGAGTAACTATAGAATATATAGATATAATTATATAACCTAAGGAAGAATCTTAGTGTAGTCTTAAAAGTTAGATCTTTAATCTTCTAGCTAGTAATAGCTTTAATCTTAGCTAGATTAATTTATATACCTTTTTTAACTTTAATTATTACACCTAAATAGTTAATACTTTTTATATTATACTAGGATTTCTTAATATTACCTTAAAGATTAACCTTATATAACTAGTAAATAACTTCTTTAACTTAAAACTAATAAACCTTTTCTTCTTTATTATCTATATAGATTAAGATATTATTAGTATAAGTATTAGTAAAGAGGTTAAGTAATTTATTAAGTTAAGCATTAATAAATAATTACTACTAGGCTAGTCTAACTTTTAATCTAAAGAGAAGTACTTTCTACTAGAACGTTTCTTAGTAAGTTTAAAAGGCAGTTAGGTATTTAGAGTTTACTTTAATTAATATCTAATTAAAAGCTCTAATAACATTAATCTTACTTATTCTTTTAGCTTATTAGCAGTTAGCAATAGTTCCTCTAATGTTTAAGACAGGAACTAATTAAGGCTTTAGGAAGTTATTAATCTATTAATAATCTTAGTAGAAATACCTCTTGCTAGAGTAAGATTTTAGAGTAAAAACATTTAATGTAGGCTTTTTAGCTGTATAGAGTTCAATTAATCTAGCTTTTAATAGTTCTTTAATAGGTTTCTTTTCTAAGGGGAGGCATCTAAGAGGGGTTCTATATATAGAAGGGGAGCTTAACAATAGTGTCAAAAGTAGCTTTAACATTAGTGCCAAAAGTGGCCACAACACCAGCGATACCAACATCGCTAGCTTTACGCAACATTAGCTCCAATAGCTGTTACCAGCATAACTACTCCAACAGTAGCACAATAAAGGAACTTAGTTACAACAACTAAGTGTAGGAAACAAGTAGGTGTAGTAGACTAGGATAGGATACAACAGGGGTTATCTAGTCTGTTATCTTTCCTTTGTTATAAGGCTCTACACACACTAATATCAGCCCCTCTTATAGAGGCTGTTACAGCTATTAGGGAAAGATCAAATAGTCTTATTAGGCTCTATCAACAAAGACTCTAAGATAGAGGGGAAAGGAGGAAAAAGGAGGTAAAGCCTCTGTAGGTGCCTAAGGGCTACAAGATTAATAGACCCTAGTGGAGTTAACAACCTAAAGTAGGGCTACGTTTAGCGCATTTAACAGTCTAATATTGTTCTATAATAGTCTAAGGTTTTACTAAAGAAGACCTAAGGTTCTACTAGCTTAAGCTAGCACTAATAGAGTAGTTAATATAGAACATCTTAATATTAAGGTAACTAATAACAATAAGGCATTATACTAAGGGATTATAACTGTTACACTACTCCCTTTTAAACCTAATATCGTTAGACAATATTAAAGGTTTTACCTATATTATATAGGTCTTTTCCTCTTTATTGTAGCATCCTTAACAGCTATATTGTTATTGTTATATTCTACTATAGCTTTATTATTAGCAGCTGCAACTAACTATTTCTGTAGTCTTACTAGTAGTTCTATAGTATCTAGATACTTCTTATAAAATTTAACTAAAGCTAACACTATATTAGCTAAATTCCTTACTAAATACTATTAATTATCTAGGTTATAACCTTTCTAACTAACTTAATATTCTAAGGTTTTATTTTAACTCTTTAATCTAGAGGCTAGTACTTAGTTAACTTTATATTCTATTTAGCTCTAGATTTCTTATAGTTTCTTTAGTGTTATTAGCTGCTAAGGTAATAGATTAATTAATGCCTTTTGTTGCCTATCTGTATAAAATAATAAAGACCCTTTAAACTAGCCTAGTATATTTAAGATAAAGCTATAACCTCTCTTTTTAATTATTAACTATAGACTAGTATATTAAGAATTAAGTTAAGTAGTTAAAGCTAAAGTTATAAAGCCTTTCTTCTATATATAGACTTTATTGCTTATATTAAAGTTAACTTCCCTTCTTTTCTAATTAGCTTTAGTTCTTTTATACCTTTTAGGCTTTAACTATATTTTACTATATAAGGTTTTATACCTCCTTTATCTATATAATAATATTTTAAGTAGCTTACACTCTTTCTAAATTAATAAGATTAAATAGTTTATTATTTAATGCTAATAGATTCTATAGTAGTTAGCTTAATAATACCTAAAGAGAATATATATTTAATAATAAGTACTATAAGATATTATATATAAAGTCTAAAGCTAAAAGGTAAACACTTTACTGCCTTTAATACTAGTTAATATAGAATCTTAGCTTCTAATCTAATTCCTAATTTATAATTTTTATAGCTCCTTAGGTTTATAGGTATAAAGAACTTCTATACTAATATTTTATACTAGTTAGCTTATTAATTGTTTCTAGGAATTTTAATATAAAAGAGCTAGTATTATTGCTAATTTAAACACTAGGTAAGCTAAGGAAACAGTATATATATTAATAATACTGTTGTACAATCTTTTCTGCTATATCTATTTTATAGCCTAGAAGAGTAACTATTAGGCAACTAAATTTGCAAATAAACACCTAGATATAGTTATAGCTAAATTTATCTAGAGGTATATCCTTACTATTAATAACTACTTATTTCTATACTTTATTTAGTACTAATAGAGAGTGTAATAAGCCTAAAGTCTTATTATAGTAAGATTTATTGTAGTTATAGTTAGGATAATTCTTTATAAAGGTTTAAATATTATAGTTTATTTCTTACTACTAATATTGCCTTTTAATAAGATTAATTGTTTTATATTAACCTCTATAGGTAAAAATAGGTAGTATATAAGCTTTATAAATTAACGCTATATATAAAAAGATCTTTCTATTACTAGTTTAAACTAAAACTATTAGCTTTCTATTGTAAAAACCTAAACCTTATTCTTTATTTTCTTTAACAATTAAGTTTACTAGGTTTAATCCTTAAAGTCCCTTTTATATACTTAATATTATTATATTATTAATTTAATTAAGTAGTATTATCTTAAAGGTTTAGTTTAAAGCTTCTTAGGCTTTAATAGTAGAAGTATTAATAGTCTTCCTTAATAGAGTATTAGTAATAATATTATTTTTTCCTTTTTAATACTAAAAAGTAATATTAAAGTTAGCTAAGAAATTAGCCTATTTAACTTAATATATTAATAGCAGTCTCTTAGTAGACTAATATAATAATGCTTAGTAATTAGTAACAATAAAGAATTAAGTACTAAGCAGCTTAGGTTTAAAGTGCTATAATATTTAAACTATAGCTAATATTTCTTAATTCTAAATAGAATAAGCTCTTTCTACTAGTGTTATAGTTTTACTAAAATATCTAATAGGTTTTTATTTATTATTATCTTATAACTATATAATTACTTCTTCTATAGCGTTATAAGAAGCATTAGTCTTAGCTTAGGTTTTTCTACTAAGTTAAAAGAAAGCTAAAATAGGTGCTTAAGTAGCTAACTTCTTTATTAAATTAAATACTTATTATTGCTCTAGTTTAATAATAAAAGTTATATCTTTCTTAAGTAAGTAATTTAGTAGTTCTACTATATTACTAAAGTAACTATAGAATATATAAATATAATTATATAACCTAAGGAAGGATCTTAGTGTAGTCTTAAAGGTTAAATCTTTAATCTTCTAGTTAGTAATAGCTTTAATCTTAGCTAGATTAATTTATATACCTTTTTTAACTTTAATTATTACACCTAAATAGTTAATACTTTTTATATTAAACTAGGATTTCTTAATATTATCTTAAAGATTAACTTTATATAACTAGTAAATAACTTCTTTAACTTAAAACTAATAAACTCTTTCTTCTTTATTATCTATATAGATTAAAATATTATTAGTATAAGCACTAGTAAAGAGATTAAGTAATTTATTAAGTTAAGTATTAATAAATAATTGCTACTAGGCTAGTTTAACTTTTAATCTAAAGGGAAGCACTTTTTACTAAAACGTTCCTTAGTAAGTTTAAAAGGCAGTTAAGTATTAAGAGTTTACTTTAATTAATATCTAATTAAAAGCTTTAATAATATTAATCTTACTTATTCTTTTAGCTTATTAGCAGTTAGCAATAGTTCCTTTAATGTTTAAAGTAGAAACTAATTAAGGCTTTAGGAAGTTATTAATCTATTAATAATCTTAGTAGAAATACCTCTTACTAGAGTAAGGTTTTAGAGTAAAAACATTTAATATAGGCTTATTAGCTATATAGAGTTTAATTAATCTAGCTTTTAATAGTTCTTTAATAGCTTTCTTTTCTAAGGGAAGGCATTTAAGAGAGGTTCTATATATAGAAGAGGAACCTAATAATAGTTTAGCTAATTCTAATACAATATTATAACTAAAGCAACTAAGTAGTAATACTACAGCAGCCTTCTTTAAAAAGAATCCTTCTAGATATATTAACTATAAAGGAATTAACTCTTTTACTAACTTAATATACTCTAGGTTCTTATTTTTATAGAAAGAAATAGTTTTACCTATATATATTTTCTACTATACTTATACTCTAAGGGCTTAAAGACTAACTATAGGTAGTAAGACTATTTAATTAATAAAGGTAATAGCTTTATTAAGCATTTATAACTTCTTCTATTGCAATTAATAGGGGTTAGCTTTAATCTAAGCTTATAGCTTTATTATATTAACTAGAGGTGTTGGGAGACCAAGGGTCAAATTTATACTCCTTCGAGTCGGCCCTACGACTAGTTCACTAGTGCACTAGTATTTACATCAAAGAGGTTCAAATTCGGTTATCTAGGAGTTGTATCTAACTAGCAAAAGAGGCTACATTATATACCCCATTAGATGCCTTACATGCCTTAAGTATAGTGTTGTATTAAGGGGGAATTAAGGGGTATTAGCAACCCTAATGTAAGTAGAGACTAATGTGCAAATGCAACTAATTAGCAGTTATATCTACCTATACAGGCGCTAGAATTGCACAATAGAGTTATAACGATTTTAACACTAGCAGTCTCTCTTTTTATTGTGCTAGTAGAGTAACTTTAACAGTTACAGTAATAATAAAATAGATTAAAGGAATAAACAACAATAAATCCAATATCCTTCTGCATTAATTTGTAGGTCTCTTTACTTAGTCTTCTACCTATATATTAGCCTTATTGTTGTTAATAAAGGATTTAAGAGTCTTATTTAGCGTTGCTTTTATTATTAAATTAGCAATATTATCTTTACCGTTAATCCAGTAGATTTCGTTAATTTTGCGCCTTTTATATAATTAATGTAGCGCTATAATATTAATTATTAATCTCTTTTCCTTTATTATACTAAGCTTTATAAGGCATTTATACAATAAGAACAAATCCGTATAGACTACTAGTAGAATTAGCAGTATCTATAGCTGCTTTATTACTATATTTAATGTAGTGCTAATAGTATATAATATATCTATGCCTTACACTATACTGTATAGTTTTAATGTAAGTGCGCTCCTTATAACTCTCTTGCTTTTAATAGAGCTATATATAATAATATTGCCTTTTATTATAAATTTAGCATTCTCTTTGCAAGCTTCTTTATTGCCTAGAATAATTACGTATTCTATCTAGGAGCTTAAATCTTTATTATTTGCAAAGGATCTATTAAAAATATATATAATTTAGTAGAGAGAAGGTCTATTAGAATGTATTATAATCTATAGGTTTAGTTGTTAATCTACTATTAGAGCCTCTTGTTTAGTTGCTTAATATTCTTAATTGTGATATCTTACTGTTATACAGCAACAGAAAGGTTAAATGCAGCTTCTAGTTAACAGATTGTAGCAATATACACGCTGTAGGCTTATTACTTAACGTACTGTTATTTCGTTAAATCTATATTAACACTAGTAATGTTAATAGGCTAAATCCTTTTGCTTTAACCTTTTTAGCAAAGGGTTAAAGTGCTATTAGATTTAGTTAATATATATCTATTAAAAATTAGTAGCGTTTCTACTATTAAGCTCTACTTTAGTTTTACAGTAAAGTTAGCCTTCTGTAGTTTAGATTCTTTATAGTTAGAGAAGGTTCTATTGCTTAATTCTAATGTATTGTTAGTCTACATTCTAACAATTCTAAAGCAGTTATTGTTATTTAATATTAGTAAGTAGGGGTTATATATTAATGTAACTATACTTAAGTTATTATAGTAGTAGCGAAAGTATATAGACTACTAATATATACCTACTTTAGCGATTCTATATAGAGGCTTAATTACTTCTATTACTATATTGTAGGGATATAGGTGTCTAATTTAGTTAGGAAGTTATACAATAATCAATCTATTTAAATTAGTGTTAGATTGTATATAAGCCTATATAATATTGTAGATCTATAAAACAATATTGCGTTTTTAGAGAGATAGAGCTAGTGCTACAATTAAGCGTTAACTAGCTTATTAAATTGTTAGGGATTGCGTTAAAATTAACAATTTATTGCTGTTGTTATATCCTTAAATAACTAGTCTTAACTTCTTATATAGTAATATAGTTCTTTTTCCTTTAACTTCTTAAACTATATAAGATTTAAAGATATAGTTATTGTGTACAGTAGAGTTAAATTTAATAAATTAGAAAACATCTTTAGCTAATAGTGCATTAATTTTAGCTTAGTTAAATGCTTTAAATAGAGTACCTTTTGCTATAATCTTATTGTCTTTCCTTAGTTATACAGCTAAGTTATAGTTTACTATTTCTTTTACAGAAAAAAAAATTTTATTGCTAAATTTATATAGTAATATATAAGTAGAATTAATATTACTACTAGGATTAAGATTATAAGAACTACTAGCAGTTAGGCTAGAAATAGTAATATATTTATTTAGTTTATTGTTAAAAGTAGAGGAATTTTATATAGAATTAATTAGAATAGAAAGAGAGTTCTTTCTTAGTCTTCCTAGACCTCTTTTCTATATTAGGTTTAGATTAATTAGTTACTTTACCTTTAGGGGTCTTTCTCTCTTCTTTAGTAGAATAGAATTGCTTTTAAATAGAGATTCTATATTGCTTTTATTAGGTATAACGTTAGAAACAGCAGAATAGTTATTAGATTTATTGTTATTATAGTAGTAGGGTTTTACAATAGTTATATAAAAATAAATAGAGCTATAAGGCATTTATACAGTGCATTTCTCGCTATCTATAGCAAGCAGCTTATAGGGGCTTTACTAGCCTTCTTTTTTACGCTATATACGCACTTCTAACTATAGAGGCAGTAAATATATAAGTATTGTATTTAGGCTGTTGCAGGAGGCAAAAGCATTATAAATTTGCCTTTATACTAGGCACTTTTAGGCTTTATTAGTAGCTTTATATAGAATTAAAGCTTATTATATTACAGAAAGGCTTAGGGGTAAATTATCTGTTATATAAGGGTAGGAACTAAAGACTAGTAATATAGGCATAAGACCGTTAGGTCTAGCAGAATTATTAACAGCTTTAACAGCTATCTAAAGCTTTTAATCCTTTATAATACTAGTATTAGTGCTTAATTTATTGTTAATAATGTTATAAGCTCTTTATAATAGGCTATAGTACTATTTAACTTTACTAATGCTGTTATAGGATTTAATAGGAACTTTATTAATATTAATAGACAATATTTATATATAATAGCGGAATTTAGTAGATATAAAGTTCTTTCTAGTATTATAAACTATCTAGTTAAAAGGGCCTAGATAGGTATTAATTTAGCATTCTTTTAACGCATTCTAGATATTTTATACTTTCTGCTTTTAGGGTTCTAGAAAGTAGGCTGCCTAGAACAAGGTTGCAGAATCTACAACATAAAGAATAGAGCTGCTGTTTAGATGTATAATATTAACAATAATTTTATAGTTAAAGTTATAGTTATCTTTTAACGTAAATCGGAATTAACTAGGTAATTTACTGTTAAGTTAGCAGTAGTAGTAGACTTATATAATTCTATTAATAGCGTTATTATTACTAATATCTTTACCTATACATTATAGAATCTTCATTAATTATTGTATAGAGGGATACCTAAATTAACAATAAAGCTAATAGATTTACTTTTCTAATAGAAAGAATATAGCTACTTCTGTAGCTTCTAGAGTTCACTATAGATATCTCTATTTCTAGATAATAGGAACCTTTTAATTGCCTTAAATTAGCACGTTTTTAAGGTTGTTAAGCTTTATATATATCTTATCTATATTATTAATGCTGTATAGGAATAAAGTGCTTATATTAATAATATAAAATGTAATTAGGCTAAAGACTGTTAAAACTGTAATAAAACCTATTAAAGTTGCTAATCCTACGCTAAATGTAATTATATAGTATTAATTAGATAGATTTATCTTTAATAAAGGCATTTTCTTTACTAGTGCTTATACTTAGTTAATTCTAGCTGTTAATACGCCTACTGCTTTAGTGTTAAGCAAGATGCCTCTAAATATCTCACTAGAGTAACGTTCTTTTAATATATAAGATAATAAATATAATAAGGGATCTATAGGATTTAATTAATCTTCTATAAATAGGTCTTCCTTATGTAAAGCATACTAGCAAGCTTCTTCCTTAAGGTTCTAGAAGATAGCTCTATTGTTTATAGTTGCAGCATTAGTAAAGAATTATATAATTATTAGCTAAAGAGTTTTTCCTTTATTAGCTGTATTAGATTCTTTAATAAATACTTTACCTACATCTTAAGCATTATTAGAACTGTTATTCTGCGTAAGTTTACTTAATCCTTTATAAGCCTATAAATAGGCTTTAAATTTGCTGTTTAAAGGAGAGGTTCTATGCTTCTTGTTATTCTACTATCTTTAATATACTTCTTAACGTTCTTTTTTGCTGTACTTTATTAACTAACATCCTTCTTTTCTATAGATAAAGCAGCGTTATTTTCTAGTCTTACTCCTACTACAGCTAGAATCTCTTAAACGTTAATATTAATAGTTTATATAGAGGGCTTTATTATTAATATTAAGTTAGTTAAATCTAGCGTAGAATTAGCTAATTTCCTTCTATGCTTCTGCAATACTAATTAACTTTTATAGGTTGCTAATAAGCTCTTAGAATATTGCATTAGTTATAAATTTAGCTTAGCTACATTTAGGGATGCCTCTAACTGCTTAAAGGGTTTACTTAATAAGTTTAGAATTATCTATAAAAGGGTTAAAAAGGCTATTATAGATATCTTAAAGGTTCTAGATTATTATATTAAGGCAGTTAAGTATAGATTTATTAGGGTTCTTAGCAATTATATTACGTAATATAATGCTGTTCTATCTTTAACAATAGAACTGCTTATTAGTTAGGGTCTTAAAGTGTTGTTTAATAATTTTAACTATTTAATTAAAGGTATAATTTATCCTTATATTTATTGCAATTATTATAAGGTAGAATTTATATACTTTACCTATTAGTATTACTAAAAATACCTTTATTATTGCTAGTTCTAAGAAATTAAGTTGTTAGTATAGGTTATTAAGGATAACTACTTTTAGCATAATAAAATCGAATATATTGCTGCTATATTTATTGCTTTCCTTATAGATCTTTATAAGGTTAAGAACTTTTCTTATATTAGTTTAGGAAGAATCTATTATAGAAGGGAGTAACAGTTATACTACTAGAAGCAGAAGAAATCTTATATTCTATAGTAGAAGGGAAGGAGGTAGTATTTCTGCTAATATACCTATTAGATTGCTAAGTACGCTTAACAAAAGTAATAGAGAGAGTGCTAAAGGTATAAGAAGAGGGTTCTATAAAGAAGATTAAGGCTTCTTTACTATAAATATAGGTTCTATATCTAGGTGTAGATTTAAGTAGAATTTACCTAATACTACTTATTTATTAATCTCTTCTTCTAGCTATATAGATTGTTCCTCTTTCTATAGTACTCTTTTAAGGGAATTAGTAATTTAGCTGCTGCTTCTGCTTATATAGACTCTATATTTACGTAGTAAGTTATATAATACTTTAATAATTAAAGTAGAAGCTCTTTAAAATAGGTCTTTATTCTAGTTATAGAAGTTAAATTTAAAGTTCTTCTATTGTTCTTAATCTCTAAATCTTTAATCTTTATAAAGGTTAATTATAAAGGTAATTCTATTGTTTAAATTAGTAGTAGTAGTAGTTTCTAGGTTAATTTTATATATTAAGTCTTAATCTATTAATAGAAGTTTTTAATACTTTTAAAGTTATTCTAGAAGCTTATTAGGTTGTAGTTATTGCTTAAATTCTTATAAATCTACCTAGAGTTATTATAAACTTATTATATTAAATAAGATTAAGTAGTATAGAAAGAGAAAGTAGATATAATAGAATTAGTATAAAGATAGAGGGATTTAGCTAGCTTCTAGCTAAGTTCTAAGATAGTTAAGGGAGTTAAATTCTATAGCATTAGCTGCTAAGAGTTCTAGCTAGTAATTTAATTCCTTAGGAGTTTAATATTAATAATTAGTTAAACTAAAACGTTATTATAAGTAAATATAACTTAGTAACTAAGCAATTGTAAAGATATCCCTTCCTTTAGCATACTTTACTAGTTGCATTAGCTGCTAAGGGTTCTAGCTAATAGTATTATATCTCTTCTTACTAAACCTAGCTAATCTATAGTTAGTTATGCTAATCTCTTTAGTTATACTAAAGACTTCTAGTTAAGTAACTACTAATTAGTATTAAGAGACTAAGGGTTAAATTTATACTCCTTTAAGTTAGCCCTACAACTAGTTCACTAGTGCACTAGTATTTACATTAAAGAGGTTTAAATTTAGTTATCTAGGAGTTATATCTAACTAGCAAAAGAGGCTATATTATATACCCTATTGGATGCCTTATATACCTTAGGCATAGTGTTGTGTTAAGGGGGAATTAAGGGGTATTAGCGACCTCGATGTAAGTGGAGACTAATGTGCGGATGCGACTAATCAGCGGTTGTATCCACCCACGCAGGCGCCGGAATCGCACGATGGAGTCATGACGATTCCAACAAGAGGTTTAGTTAAATCTTTACTTAAAGTTAAAGTAACCTCTTTCTAGGGATTTAAGCGTTTTAGGATCTAGTAGATTAAATGCTTTTTACAATTAATTTAATTGTTTATTCTCTAGTTATATTATAAAGTATCTTTCTAAACTATAGGATTAACCTTCTTCTCTTATAGGTTTAGTATTATAGCTAATAAGAACTTTATATTATTAGGTTAATTCTCTAACTATATAATTCTTTTGCTTTAGGGATATAACTAAATATCTTAAGCTGCTAGCTATTCTTAACTAATAAATATATTGTAACCTATATTAGCAATATAAAATTTCTGTTTAATAAATCGTTATATATTTAGCTTTATTGTTTCTTTAATAAAGTAAGTAACCTTTCTAGCACTTTAATTACAATAATTAGATAGAGATATAGGCATTAATAGCTTCTTAAGAACCTATTCTAATAACTTCTTAGCCTACTTAGCTACTTAATAGCTAATTAGTAATAAGATATCTGCTTCTATATTATATAAAGCTTAGATCTTAAATCCTAATCTATATAACTGCAACTGCGTAGGAATTGTAAATAAATTTAGGTTTTTATTACTAATTCTAGCTACCTATAGCATCTTAACTACTATAGAGACTTCCAGTAGTGCTCTTAGTTTTCTAAATTAGAAGATAAACTAAAAGACTAAGAATTCTTTTCTTCTTCTATTGCTTTTTTAGTAGTAGTAATCTTCTTTCTATTAGGGCAGTTATAGGTAAAGTTGTTAAAAATAAGCTACCCTGTATAGCCTATTTTTATGCCTACTAGTTGCTCTATCACGTGACCCTCATTAGGTCTTGTTACGTTGATTTTTGGTAGAGATATCGTTGTTACTAGATGCAAACATCTAGATTTAACTAAGGCAAAGTTGCCTAACCTATAGTTAACTTTAACTGCGATTTTCTCTACAACTAGCAATAGTAGAAATTCAAGAAGTATACTATTTAAAAGCTAAGAATTAGGGCTATCTAATAGTATAATTGTTGGATAGAGTTGCTTATAAGGACTGCTTATTATTAGTGGAATTTGTTAAATTATGCATATAGGCGTCTCGTTTGTATAGCCGTAAGTCGATTTTTTTGTTTTTATATAGTAAATCTTTTTGCGGAAATTATAAAGTAGCCTATAAGCCCCTTCTAGTAACTACAGCCTACTAATATAGTCAGTAGGTCTATAAGGGACTAGAAAGATTTAAGATCCTACCCTTACTTGTTTGTTACAGCGCTCTTAATATAAGATACCACTATTATTATAGTTATCTACTGCCTCTACGTGATCTATACTATACACTACAGCTTAATTTAGGCTGCTGCTGCTTCCACTACATAATAATTGCTAGGAGCAATTACAGGTGCTAAATCTAAGAGACTACTACCCTCTTAGATATCTAGTCCTGTAATCCCTATTATTTTTAATAGGTTATAAGCCTAGAAGACCTATCTGCAAGCTATTAGCCCGCTGAAAATCTACTATTGTGTACTGTATTACCCACTAGAAGCTATATTAAGACCTGCGCTAGCAGCTATTGCTGCTAAAAATTAGTAGCTTGCTGGAAGCTATTAATACCTGCGTTACACACATCGCTACCCACTATACTGGTGTTTTTATTCTGCCCACCCTATGCCTCCTGCACTAGTTCTATACACCCTGTGCATACACACTTTTAAAGCTATTCTTAATAGCTAGGTTCTATTGTTGCGTAACATTAAAATATATATATTTACATACATTACATTTGCACTGTAAATCGTTTTATTAGGCACTGCCTAATTAATTATTTCTATTAAGAAATAAGCTTAGCGCTGCACTACATCGCTTGTTGTTGTGCTATTATCTTATATATTGTGCACCCTATGCACCTCTATTAGTAGCTATACTACAATTTGTAGTGCACGCCTAACAGCTCTTATCGCAGATATTCCTGTGTTTTCGGTTGCAGAATTAATTTATATAGTAATCCTACCGGTTAGGATTTTAAAGTAGGAATTAGCTAGATATCCCTAAATTGGCTGTGCCTAGGTCTCTACTAATTTATTAGAACCTAATTGGAGAAGAATCTCCTAAATTTTTTAGCTAAAAATAGCTAGGACCTGTGTTTTATGCCCCTTGCAACCGCTTGTTAATCTGGTCTGCTATATAAATTGTATGTACATATAGATTGCAATATAACGCAGCCCTTAGAGCTCGTTATACCTATTACAAAAGAAATTAGAGAAAAATCTCAGTATAATTTCTAAAGATATAGGGCACTTCTAGGCCTATAATAGAGCAATCTATTAATATCTAGTAGAGGTTATTACTGTTATTTTCTACTATTTCTACTGTAATTTGGTTATAATAAGCTATTAAAATCCCTTAAAATAGCACTAAAAGGAACAGGTAAGGGAAAGAGCACAAGCCCTAAACGGGGTAGTAGTTCTAGTACACTAGCTAATCCAGCTGCTGCTACTAGCTTTCTTGGTCCAGCAAGGTCCCCCCCTCAGCTAGTAGATTCCTCTTCTAATAAAGAAGATTATACAGCTAAGAAGGCTCTAAAGGAAGCTAGATTAGCTTCTAAAAGAGTAGTGTAAGTCTATAATGTGCAAGCTGATCTAAAAGCTTAAATAGATAAGCAACAAGAGACCCTAAATAGATTCATTAGGTATAGTGAAGCAAAACAAAGCCAAAATGAAGGTAATATAGCTAATTTACTAAGTAAATTAGATACTATAATTACATCTATAGGTAATCTCTCAATAGAGTCTCCTAAGGCAGATCCTATTACTTCTAAGATTTCTAAAGTCTCTTTTAAAGTCCCTAAACCTTCTAGTTCCTCTAATAGTGCTACTTTTCTGCCTGCTTTTAATAAAGGCACTATAAAAGAGTTAAATAAGAAGGTCCACTCTATTCTAGAGGCTGCTAAGCTAAAAGGCCCTAAAAATTTTAAACAGTAGAAGTAAGCTTTAACTATTTAATTTAGGGCACTAGAATTCCCTTAATTTATTAATAATCCTAGTATAGCTAGTACTTTAGTAGATTTAGAACAAGCTATTATCCTTATAATTATAAGAGATAGTTGCTAATCTAGACCTCAAGCTGCTATAAGCTGGCATAAGTCCCCTATAGATGCCTATAACGTTCTAGTTAGGCAATATTTGCAGAGTGCTGAAATACAACGTGGTACGCTATATGCTAGTTATTATAACTTATTGTTTTCGAACTATAAGGGATCTTTAGAGGCCTTTAATGCTGAATTTAATAATTTACTAGCTAGATTACAGCTCTATAGTGTAGCTATTTATTAAAAATAATAGGGATTACAGGACTAGATAGAAGAGGGTAGTGGTCTCTTATATTTAGCACCTGTAATTGCTCCTAGCAATTATCACGTAGTGGAAGCAGCAGCGGCCTAAATCAAGCTGTAGTGTATAGTATAGATCACGTAGAGGCAATAGATAACTGTAATAGTAGTATCTTTATATTGAGAGCGCTGTAACAAACAGTAAGGGTAGAATCTTAAATCTTTCCAGTCCCTTATAGACCCTCTAACTATATTAGCGGGCCGTAGTCGCTAGAAGGGGCTTATAGGCTACTTTATAATTTCCGCAAAAAGATTTACTATATAAAAATAAAAAAATCGACTTACGGCCATACAAACAAGAAACCTACGTGCACAATTTAACAAATTCCACTAATAGCAAACAACCCTTATAGGCAACTCTATCTAACAATTATACCATTAGATAGCCCTAATTCTTAGCTTTTAAATAGTATTATTGAGATCAAAAGAGTGGACCGATCCAACTGAACCTAGGATTACAAAGCCTTATATATTTTAACATATATTTTAACACTCCCCCTGGAATTGTATATCCAGGTGCCCGTTCCGGAGATTATAGGCTTATACTAGCAATTAGATCTTTTTTTTTAATGGTTTTCGGCAGGGTTCGAACTTGTAACCTCTGCCTCGCAGAGCAGTGCTCCACTATGTGGTGGGCGACGTAAGGCCGCTGCAGTAGGCCACAACCACTGCGCCACCGGGCTCATAACCTATTGAGATCAAAAGAGTGGACCGATCCAACTGAACCTAGGATTACAAAGCCTTATATATTTTAACATATATTTTAACAAGTATACTTCTTGAATTTCTACTATTGCTAGTTATAGAGAAAATCGCAGTTAAAGTTAACTATAGGTTAGGCAACTTTGCCTTATTTAATTCTAGATGTTTTGCATCTAGTAACAGCGATATCTCTACTAAAAATCAACGTAACAAGACCTAGTTAGGGTCACGTAATAGAGCAACTAACAGGCAACTAGCAAGCATAAAAATAGGCTATATAGGGTAGCTTATTTTTAACACTCCCTCTAGAAATATAAGAAGTAACTAGTTCTACAAGCAACTTAGCTCCTTTAAAGGATATTTAAGTTAGAATTAACTAACAAAATACAGTACTAATAACAGAACTAAAATAACATAACTAATTCCAGCAATTCTAGGGTAGTTATAGTTAAATACAACTAGTTGTTGTTAATTGTTTTTGTTGTTTTCGATTTTTAACTGTTTTTTGTTGCTTTTCGATTTTTCAAGTGTTTTTGTTGCTTTTATAAGCTAGCTAGAAAGCTCTAGTAACTTAATAAATTGTTGATGCTTTTGAATAGTAAGAGGCTTAGTTAGGCTATCTGCTAGCATCTAATTTGTATTAATATAACTAACCTTAGCTATACCTTTACGAATCTTTTCCCTAATGTAGTTAAACTTCAAAAGGGTGTGCTTAGTTCTACTATACAACGTTAGGTTGTAAGCAGTAACTATAGCGCCTTAATTATTACACCTAATAGGAATAGGAGGGGTTAAAGGCAGCTTTATCTCCTTAAAAAGGCTGTAGAGCTACTCTAATTCCCTAATAGCTTCTAATAATGCATTAGATTCTGCTTCTAAGGTGGAAAGGGCAATAGTACTAGCTTTCTTCAATTTCCAGCTAATAGGTCCACCAGCTAGCTTATATAGATAAGCATAGGTTAATTTAGAAGAGACTTTATTACTAGCAAAATCGCTATTGCAATAACTAAGGAGAGTCTTTAAGACTTCTTTACAACTAATAGTAGTATTAGAAGACTTTTTAGACTCTAAGTGTGGACTAGAACGCTTATAAACGATAGCAAAGTTTCTAGTACCACCTAAGTACTAAAGGAGGTGCTTAGAGGCGTTTAGATGCTCTATATAGGGCTTAGCTAAGAAGGTTGATAGCTACTGAACGGAAAAAGCAATATTAACCCTAGTTAGCAACATAAGGTACATTATAGTGCCTATTATGCTCTAATAAAGCTTATAATCGGATTTTAAGAGAGGTTTTATAACTAGTTGCTTTAGGATTCCCGGCTGTATAGAGATAGAAGCTGGCTTAGCATCTAGTATATTGAATCTTTCTAGGGCTTCAAGGATATATTAAGATTAATGGATTTTAATAGACCTTTTAGACCTATTACAGGTGATTTAAACGCCTAGGAAGAATTCTGCTAGTCCTCTATCTTCTATTAGATAAGCTTGATTTAGTAGCTTTTTAAGCTTATTGATATATCGTAAATTAGGCCTAATTAGAAGACAGTTATCTATATAAGTAGCAATATATATAGATATAGCTAGGTTATAAAAGACTGCTGGGTCTAATATAAGAGGTTTAAATCTATGCTTTTAAAGTAATTCTGTTAGAATTTGCTGCTATTCTCTAGGACTTTACTTTAGACTATAGAGGGATTTTTCTAGCTTAATTACTTGCTCTTTAGAGGGCTTGTAATTACAGCTTTTTAGTAGCTTAGCTACTAATAGCGATGCTTGCTCTGCAAATTCAACGAATCTATCTGGGATTTCTATATAAATAGCTTCCTTTAGCTTGCTATTTAAAAACGCTCCTATAAAGTCGATTTACTTAACTTCCTAGTTATTAAAAGCTGCAAGAGCTAATAATATACGCTAGCTAGAAGAAATACTAGTTGCAGCAAAGGTCTCTAGATAGTCTTAACCTTCTATTTCCATAAATCCCTTAGCAACAAGGCGGGCCTTATATTTAATAGGATTATTTTCTTTATCCTTTTTAAGCCTATAAACAAGCCTATTCTTTAGAACTCTTTAGCCCTTAGGTACTTAGTCTTTCCCTATAAATTTAAAGGTTCCAGCAGCTAATAGCTGCTTAAATTCGCTATAGGTAGCTTCTATCTAATGCTGCTTAGTAGAGCTTTTTAGGGCTTGCTTCTATGTATTAAGAAGTTTATCCTTACTATTAGAAGTAATAGCTGCTTTAGTCCTTACCTTAAAGCATAGATCCTTAATTAAGGAAAATATATCTCTATTTAAATCTATAGCATCAGCATTAGCTTCAGCTTCTATAGTAGCTTCTATAGGTGTTTCTATAGGTATAGGGGCTTTAGGGGCCTCTATAGCTTCTATAGGGTTGCTTAGTAGAAGAGCTTAATCTACAGGTTCTAGTGGATAATTTAGCACATCTAGATAACTAGGATAAGGATACTTAGGAGTATAATTATCTACTAATTGCTGGTTATTGATTTCTCCCTCTAAAGGATTATTCACTATAGAACTAATAGGAACCTTAGGGATGCCCTATGAAATAGAACCTATTCCTTCTATAATTTTAACGAAGCTAGTCTTTATAACAGCTCGTTTAGAGGGGATATATATTAGATATACATTAGAACCTAGCGTAGCTAAAAGTCTACTAGAAATAGTTCTTTTAGCTAGCTTCTGCAACCTAGATCGTTATTCTAAAGGAATTAGAACTTTACAATAGAAGCCTATAGCCCTTATTTTAGTAAAATTAGGCTTATAGGTCTTAGAAGGCTCTAAATCAGCTAGATATAGCTGTTTAGGACTTAGTAGTTTAGTACTATTCGCAGTAGTATTAACTAAATCCACTATAGCAGGAAGGATGTAAGACTATAGATACAGAGGTATTTGTAACCACTGTAGGGTAGCACGCAAACGGTCTAGAAGTACCCTTATAGCTCTCTCTATTAGCCTATTCTATTTATAAATATAGGGGCAAGAGGTGCTAAAGCAAATACCCTTAGAAGATAGCTAAGCTTGCAACCTAGTATTGATTTCTATACTACTATTAAAATAAAGGTGTTTAGGGTAGCAGTTATATTGGTTTTTTAATTCCTTAAAGAAGCCTTTAATACAGCTATAGAGAGTAGAACTCTCTTTATTAGCTAGATTAAAAGACCACTTATACTGTAATTTTCTATTAATTAGAAAAAGAACTAAAGGCCTCTTATTGTGCAGTATAGGCTCTATTTTAACGGTATCTCCCTCTATAATATCTAAACATCTAGGGGGATTAGGAATAGTATGCTTACTAGGTCTTCTAATAGCTTTAGCTTAGTTGCAAGCTAGGCAGTTAAAATCCTTTTCCTTAATTTTTGTAAAATTAGGAATACCTTTAGTAATAGAAGCAGTCTTCTTTAGTAAAGGGAGTCCTATATGCCCTAATCTAATGTACTAAGTAGCAGCTAATTCTAGGAGCTTCTTATAGGAAGAAGAAGCAGTAATAGGAGAATTACTACTAGAATTATTATTAGAGCTAGCTTCCTATTGCTCCCTATCTTGCTAGATCTCTTAAGAACTACAGGCCTCGTTTAAGGGATCTAGACAGCCACTTCCTCTAATATCTAGCAACTTAGGATTTAGACCTTCTAAATCCCTGTTATTAGAAGGAATCTAACTAGGAGCCCGTTTAGGAACTAGGGCTAATAGCTCTATAGCATCGTTATTAGTATTATCTTCTTTAAAATCAGATAATTCCTCAATTCAGCTATATTCCTCTAGATTAAAACTAGGCTGTTAAGGGATTTAAACCTCTATAGGATAACTAGCATTATAACTGCTATTATAACTATTGCTAGCTAGAAATCCTATATAAGAGAGATTAGCGTAGTTTTTATATACTTTAGGGGTCTCTTGCCCCTTAAGCTGTAGAAAGAAACTATGCTTTTTAGGATTTAGAAGCCTACAGCAGCTTCTATTAGCTAGAAATAGCTAATTTCTAAGGAGAGTACCCTCTGTTAAATAGTGCTTTAGACCACTAATTAGGTTAGTATCTAAACCTAGGCAATATAGAGCATCCTTTAGAGCTAAAGGCCTATATTTAGCTGGATTTATACTAACTAGTACCTAGAATACAGCAGTTCCCTGTCCTTTAGGATAAATAGAACCTCCTCTAGTAGCAATAGGCGCGGTTTTACCCTTTTTTATAGGCTTAAAAGTCCTAAAAAATGCCTTATTGTTAACTATATAACAGGTAGAACCTGTATTGTATAGTAAGGAGTTTTTAATTATTCTATTAAAATAGTTAAAAGAAGGGGTATTATTACTAGTAGTACTAGTATTACTAGTAGTAGATTCTGTATCTAAATCGTAAGAATTATCACTACTAGAACTGCTAGAATTATTAGATTCTATAGTATCCTAGTTGCTAGTAGATAGGTTATAATAACCTATAGCAAAAGCAGCTTCTCTATCCTTATTCCTAGAATTTTTGTTACTTCTTCTTTAGCCCTTTTACTTCTTCTTATTCTTAAAGGCTTTATCTTAATCTTTTTCTTTAGAGGCATTAGAATCGTTAGAATTAGAATCGGAATTCTTCTTCTAATTAGGAGGATTCTTTCCTTAATTAGCCTTATTATTAGAACTATTAGAATTAGAAGCTTTATAACTAAGAGCCTTAGATATAGAGGAGCTTTTATCTCTTTATTCTTCTAATAAATTAGCTATAAGGAACTGTAAATTCAGCATTTTTACAGATAGACCTTATGCTCTAGCAGCTCTAATAGAATATCGCTGCCTTTTAGCCTAGCTAGAGAAGGTCTTCTTTAAAGCATTAATATAATAATTTACCTAGTCAATAGGATTAATAGCTATACTATAGAGCTGTAATCTAGCTAGTAAATTATTAAATTCAGCATTAAAGGCCTCTAAAGATCCCTTATAGTTCGAAAACAATAAGTTATAATAACTAGCATATAGCGTACTACGTTGTATTTTAGCACTCTGCAAATACTGCCTAACTAGAACGTTATAGGCATCTATAGGGGACTTATGCTAGCTTATAGCAGCTTAAGGTCTAGATTAGCAACTATCTCTTATAATTATAAGGATAATAGCTTGTTCTAAATCTACTAAAGTACTAGCTATACTAGGATTATTAATAAATTAAGGGAATCTTAGTGCTCTAAATTAAATAGTTAAAGCTTGCTTCTACTGTTTAAAATTTTTAGGGCCTTTTAGCTTAGCAGCCTCTAGAATTAAGTGGACCTTCTTATTTAACTCTTTTATAGTGCCTTTATTAAAAGTAGGCAGAAAAGTAGCACTATTAGAGGAACTAGAAGGTTTAGGGGCTTTAAAAGAGACTTTAGAAGCTCTTTTAGAAGTAACAGGATCTACTACCTTAGAGGGAGACCCTATAGAGAGATTACCTATAGATGTAATTATAGTATCTAATTTACTTAGTAAATTAGCTATATTACCTTTATTTTAGCTTTATTTTGCTTCACTATACCTAATAAATCTATTTAGGGTCTCTTGTTGCTTATCTATTTAAGCTTTTAGGTCAGCTTGTACATTATAGACTTACACTACTCTTTTAGAAGCTAATCTAGCTTCTTTTAGAGCCTTCTTAGCTGTATAATCTTCTTTATTAGAAGAGGAATCTACTGGCTAAGGGGGGGATCTAGCTAGACTAGGAAAGCTAGTAGCAGCAGCTGGATTAGCTGGTGTACTAGAACCACTACCCCGTTTAGGGCTTATGCTCTTTCCTTTGCCTATTCCTTTTAGTGCTATTTTAAGGGTTTAAAAAGTAGCTAATTTAACGCTCTTTTATAGCTAATTATAGCTAAATTACAGTGGAAATAGTAGTAAATAACAGTAATAACTTCTACTAGATATCAATAGATTGCTCTATTATAGGCCTAGAAGTGCCCTATATCTTTAGAAATTATACTAAGATTTTTCTCTAATTTCTTTTGTAATAGGTATAATAGGCTCTAAAGACTACGTTGTATTGCGATCTATATACATATACAATTTGTATAGCAGACTAGATTAACAAGCGGTCGCAAGGGGCATAAAATATAGGTTCTAGCTATTTTTAGCTAAAAAATTCAGGAGATTCTTCTCCAATTAGGTTCTAACAAATTAGTGAAGACCTAAGCATAGCTAATTTAGGGATATCTAGCTAATTCCTACTTTAAAATCCTAACTAGTGGGATTACTATATAAATTAATTCTGCAACTAAAAACATAGGAATATCTGCAACAAGAGCTGTTAGGCGTGCACTATAAATTGTAGTATAGCTACTAACAGAGGTGTATAGAGTGCACAATATAACAACAACAACAAGCGATATAGTGCAGCGCTAAGCTTATTTCTTAATGGAAATAATTAATTAGGTAGTGCCTAATAAAACGATTTATAGTGCAAATGTAATGTATGCAGATATATATATTTTAATGTTGCACAACGATAGAACCTAGCTATTAAGAATAGCTTTAAAAGTGTGTATACATAGGGTGCATAGAGTGCAGGAGGCACAGGGTGGGCAGAATGAAAACACTAGTATAGTAGCTAGCGATGTATATACAGCAGGTATTAATAGCTTCCAGCAAGCTACTAATAGTTTTAGCAGCAATAGCTGCTAGCGCAGGTCTTAATATAGCTTCTAGTGGGTAATACAGTACACAATAGTAGATTTTCAGCGGGCTAACAGCTTGCAGATAGGTCTTCCGGGCTTATAACCTATTAAAAATAATAGGGATTACAGAACTAGATAGAAGAGGGTAGTGGTCTCTTATATTTAGCACCTGTAATTGCTCCTAGCAATTATTACGTAGTAGAAGCAGCAGCGGCCTAAATTAAGCTGTAGTGTATAGTATAGATTACGTAGAGGCAATAGATAACTGTAATAGTAGTATCTTTATATTAAGAGCGCTGTAACAAACAGTGAGAATAGGATCTTAAATCTTTCTAGTCCCTTATAGACCCTCTAACTATATTGGCAGGCTGTAGTCGCTAGAAGGGGCTTATAGGCTACTTTATAATTTCCGCAAAAAGATTTACTATATAAAAACAAAAAAATTAACTTACAGCTATACAAATAAGAAACCTATATACACAATTTAACAAATTCCACTAATAGCAAACAACCCTTATAGGTAACTCTATCTAACAATTATACTATTAGATAGCCCTAATTCTTAGCTTTTAAATAGTATACTTCCTGAATTTCTACCATTGCTAGTTATAGAGAAAATCGCTGTTAAAGTTAACTATAGGTTAGGCAACTTTGCCTTAGTCGATTCTAGATGTTTTGCATCTAGTAACAGCGATATCTCTACCAAAAATCAACGTAACAAGACCTAGTTAGGGTCACGTGATAGAGCAACTAACAGGCAACTAGCAAGCATAAAAATAGGCTATACAGGGTAGCTTATTTTTAACACTATTAATTCTATCGACTAGGTAAATCATTATATTAATGCTTTAAAGAAGACCTTCCTTAGCTGGGCTGAAAGGCAGCGATATTCTATTAGAGCTGCTAGAGCACAAGGTCTATCTGTAAAAATGCTGAATTTACAGTTCCTTATAGCTAATTTATTAGAAGAATAAAGAGATAAAAGCTCCTTTATATCTAAGGCTCTTAGTTATAAAGCTTCTAAATCTAATAGTTCTAATAATAAGGCTAATTAAGGAAAGAATCCTCTTAATCAGAAGAAGAATTCCGATTCTAATTCTAACGATTCTAATGCCTCTAAAGAAAAAGATTAAGATAAAGCCTCTAAGAATAAGAAGAAGTAGAAGGGCTAAAGAAGAAGTAACAAAAATTCTGGGAATAAGGATAAAGAAGCTGCTTTTGCTATAGGTTGTTATAACCTATCTACTAGCAACCAGGATACTATAGATTCCAATAGTGAATCTAGCAGTTCTAGTAGTAATAATTCTTACGATTTAGATACAGAATCTACTACTAGTGATACTAGTACTACTAGTAATAATACCCCTTCTTTTAACTATTCTAATGGAATAATTAAAAACTCCTTACTATATAATACAGGTTCTACCTGTTATATAGTTAACAATAAGGCATTTTTTAGGACTTTTAAGCCTATAAAAAAGGGTAAAACCGCGCCTATTGCTACTAGAGGAGGTCCTATTTATCCTAAAGGATAGGGAACTGCTGTATTCCAGGTACTAGTTAGTACAAATCCAGCTAAATATAGGCCTTTAGCTCTAAATAGCCTAGTTTTAATCCTAAGGAATATAGCTAAATTAAGGAATTATCTGACTTTAAAGAAGAAGATAATACTAATAACAATGCTATAGAGCCATTAGCCCTAGTTCCTAAACGGGCTCCTAGTTAGATTCCTTCTAATAACAGGGATTTAGAAGGTCTAAATCCTAAGTTGCTGGATATTAGAGGAAGTAGCTATCTAGATCCCTTAAACGAGGCCTGTGGTTCTCAAGAGATCTAGCAAGATAGGGAGCAACAGGAAGCTAGCTTTAATGATAATTCTAGTAGTATAAATCCTACTGCTTCTTCTTCCTATAAGAAGCTCCTAGAATTAGCTGCTACTTAGCACGTTAGATTAGGGCATATAGGACTCCCTTTACTAAAGAAGACTGCTTCTATTACTAAAGGTATTCCTGATTTTACAAAAATCAAGGAAAAGGATTTTAACTGCCTAGCTTGCAACCAAGCTAAAGCTGTTAGAAGACCTAGCAAGCATGCTATTCCTGACCCCCCTAGATGTTTAGATATTATAGAGGGAGATACCGTTAAAATAGAGCCTATACCGCACAATAAGAGGCCTTTAGTTCTTTTTCTAATTAATAGAAAATCACGGTATAAGTAGTCTTTTAATCTAGAGGGTTCTACTCTCTATAGCTGTATTAAAGGCTTCTTTAAGGAATTAAAGAACCAGTATAACTGCTACCCTAAACACCTTCATTTTAATAGTGGTACAGAAATCGATACTAGGTTGCAAGCTTAGCTATCTTCTAAGGGTATTTGCTTTAGCACCTCTTGCCCCTATATTTATAAATAGAATAGGCTAATAGAGAGAGCTATAAGGGTACTTCTAGACCGTTTGCGTGCTACCCTACAGTGGTCACAATTACCTCTGTATCTATAGTCTTACATCCTTCCTGCTATAGTAGATTTAGTTAATACTACTGCGAATAGTACTAAACCACTAAGTCCTAAACAGCTATATCTAGCTGATTTAGAGCCTTCTAAGACCTATAAGCCTAATTTTACTAAAATAAGGGCTATAGGCTCCTATTGTAAAGTTCTAATTCCTTTAGAACAACAATCTAGGTTGCAGAAGCTAGCTAAAAGAACTATTCCTAGTAGACTTTTAGCTACACTAGGTTCTAATGTATATCTAATATACATCCCCTCTAAACGAGCTGTTATAAAGACTAGCTTCGTTAAAATTATAGAAGGAATAGGTCCTATTTCACAGGGCATCCCTAAGGTTCCTATTAGTTCTATAGTGGATAATCCTTTAGAGGGAGAAATCGATAACCAGCAGTTAGTAGATAATTATACTCCTAAGTATCCTTATCCTAGTCATCTGGATGTGCTAAATTATCCACTAGAACCTATAGAAAATCAAGCTCTTCTACTAAGCAACTCTATAGAAGCTATAGAGGCCCCTAAAGCCCCTATACCTATAGAAACACCTATAGAAGCTACTATAGAAGCTGAAGCTGATGCTAATGCTATAGATTTAGATGGAGATATATTTTCCTTAATCAAGGATCTATGCTTTAAGGCAAGGACTAAAGCAGCTATTACTTCTAATAGCAAGGATGAACTTCCTAATACGTAGAAGCAAGCCCTAAAAAGCTCTGCTAAGCAGCATTAGATAGAAGCTACCTATAGCAAATTTAAGCAGCTATTAGCTGCTGGAACCTTTAAATTTATAGGGAAAGACTAAGTACCTAAGGGCTGAAGAGTTCTAAAGAATAAGCTTATTTACAGGCTTAAAAAGGATAAAGAAAATAATCCTATTAAATATAAGGCCTACCTTATTGCTAAGGGATTTATGTAAATAGAAGGTCAAGACTATCTAGAGACCTTTGCTGCAACTAGTATTCCTCCTAGCTAGTGTATATTATTAGCTCTTACAGCTTTTAATAACTAGGAAGTTAAGCAAATCGATTTTATAGGAGCGTTTTTAAATAGTAAGCTAAAAGAAGCTATTTATATAGAAATCCTAGATAGATTCGTTGAATTTGCAGAGCAAGCATCGCTATCAGTAGCTAAGCTACTAAAAAGCTGTAATTACAAGCCCTCTAAAGAGCAAGTAATTAAGCTAGAAAAATCCCTCTATAGTCTAAAGCAAAGTCCTAGAGAATAGCAGCAAATTCTAACAGAATTACTTCAAAAGTATAGATTTAAACCTCTTATATTAGACCCAGCAGTCTTTTATAACCCAGCTACATCTATATATATTGCTACTTATGTAGATAACTGTCTTCTAATTAGGCCTGATTTACAATATATTAATAAGCTTAAAAAGCTACTAAATTAAGCTTATCCAATAGAAGATAGAGGACTAGCAGAATTCTTTCTAGGTGTATAAATCACCTGTAATAGGTCTAAAAGGTCTATTAAAATCCACTAATCTTAATACATCCTTAAAGCCCTAGAAAGATTTAAAATGCTAAATGCTAAGCCGGCTTCTATCTCTATACAGCTAGGGATTCTAAAGCAACTAGTTACAAAACTCCTCTTAAAATCCGATTATAAGCTTTATTAGAGCATAATAGGCACTATAATGTACCTTATGTTGCTAACTAGGGCTGATATTGCTTTTTCCGTTCAGTGGCTATTAACCTTTCTAGCTAAGCCCTATATAGAGCACCTAAACGCCTCTAAGCACCTCCTAAGGTACTTAAGTGGTACTAGAAGCTTTGCTATTATTTATAAGCGATCTAGTCTACACCCTTTAGCAGGGTCTTCCTCTAAAAAGTCTTCTAAAGCTTCTAATAGTTCTATTAGTTGTAAAGAAGTACTTAAGACCCTTCTTGGTTATTGCGATAGCGATTTTGCTGGTGACAAAGTCTCTTCTAAATCAACCTATACTTATCTATATAAGCTAGCTAGTGGACCTATTAGCTGGAAATCGAAAAAAGCTAGTACTATTGCTCTTTCTACTTTAGAAGCAGAATCCAATGTATTATCTGAAGCTATTAGGGAATTAGAGTAGCTCTACAGCCTTTTTAAGGAGATAAAGCTGCCTTTAACCCCTTCTATTCCTATTAGGTATAATAATTAAGGCGCTATAGTTACTGCTTACAACCTAACGTTGTATAGTAGGACTAAGCACACCCTTTTAAAGTTTAACTACATTAGGGAAAAGATTCGTAAAGGTATAGCTAAGGTTAGTTATATTGATACAAATTAGATGCTAGCAGATAGCCTAACTAAGCCTCTTACTATTTAAAAGCATCAATAATTCATTAAGTTACTAGAGCTTTCTAGTTAGCTTATAAAAGCAACAAAAACACTCAAAAAATCGAAAAGCAACGAAAAATAGTTAAAAATCGAAAACAACAAAAACAATTAACAATAACTAGTTATATTCAACTATAACTACCCTGGAATTGCTGGAATTAGTTATGTTATTAGTTATGTTATTTAGTCCTGTTATTAGTACTGTATTTCGTTAGTTAATTCTAACTTAGATATTCTTTAAAGGAGCTAAGTTGCTTATAGAACTAGTTACTTCTTACATTTCTAGAGGGAGTGTTAAAAATAAGCTACCCTGTATAGCCTATTTTTATGCCTACTAGTTGCTCTATTACGTAACCCTTATTAGGTCTTGTTACGTTGATTTTTGGTAGAGATATCGTTGTTACTAGATGTAAACATCTAGATTTAACTAAGGCAAAGTTGCCTAACCTATAGTTAACTTTAACTGCGATTTTCTCCACAACTAGCAATAGTAGAAATTCAAAAAGTATACTATTTAAAAGCTAAGAATTAGGGCTATTTAATAGTATAATTGTTAGATAGAGTTGCTTATAAGGACTGCTTATTATTAGTGGAATTTGTTAAATTGTATACATAGGCGTCTCGTTTGTATAGCCGTGAGTCGATTTTTTTGTTTTTATATAGTAAATCTTTTTGCGGAAATTATAAAGTAGCCTATAAGCTCCTTCTAGCGACTATAGCCCGCTAATATAGTCAGTAGGTCTATAAGGGACTAGAAAGATTTGAGATCCTACCCTCACTTGTTCGTTACAGCGCTCTCAATATAAGATACCACTATTATTATAGTTATCTACTGCCTCTACGTGATCTATACTATACACTACAGCTTGATTTAGGCTGCTGCTGCTTCCACTACGTGATAATTGCTAGGAGCAATTACAGGTACTAAATCTAAGAGACCACTACCCTCTTAGATATCTAGTCCTGTAATCCCTATTATTTTCAATAAAAGTGCTCTTTTTCTTTACAATTAAAGCATTAGCCTTTAGCTAATACTTACTCTCTTTTGCAGGAAGAATTCCTAATTTCTAGTAACTTATAGTTACTTCTGCTAACTCTAGGAGAACAGTAAGGTTCCTTTTTAATAGCTTTATAGGTCTTCTTAACGTTAAGTTCTCTTCTCTTCTATTAGCGTTCCTTAGTAATTCGCTTATAAGCTAACGCTGCATTAGCTATATAACTAGAAAACACCTTATAGCTAACGTTAAAGTCTTTAAACTCTATTAATAAAGCAGGAATTAGGTAAGTAGAGATATACTTATAAAGCATACTCTTTCTCTTACTTACTAGAATATTAGCTTTATCTATAAGTTTATTAATCTAACTAATATATACGTTAATGTTCTTATTAAGAGGGTTATTGTTAAAAATAAGCTACCCTGTATAGCCTATTTTTATGCTTGCTAGTTGCCTGTTAGTTGCTCTATCACGTGACCCTAACTAGGTCTTGTTACGTTAATTTTTGGTAGAGATATCGCTGTTACTAGATGCGAAACATCTAGAATCGACTAAGGCAAAGTTGCCTAACCTATAGTCAACTTTAACAGCGATTTTCTCTATAACTAGCAATAGTAGAAATTCAAGAAGTATACTATTCGAAAGCTAAGAATTAGGGCTATCTAATAGTATAATTGTTGGATAGAGTTGCCTATAAGAGTTGTTTGCTATTAGTGGAATTTGTTAAATTGTGCCTATAGGTTTCTTGTTTATATAGCCGTAAGTCGATTTTTTTGTTTTTATATAGTAAATCTTTTTACAGAAATTATAAAGTAGCCTATAAGCCCCTTCTAGCGACTACAGCCTACCAATATAGTTAGAGGGTCTATAAGGGACTAGAAAGATTCAAGATCCTACCCTTACTGTTCGTTACAGCGCTCTCAATATAAAGATACTACTATTACAGTTATCTATTGCCTCTACGTAATCTATACTATACACTACAGCTTGATTTAGGCCGCTGCTGCTTCCACTACGTGATAATTGCTAGGAGCAATTACAGGTGCTAAATATAAGAGACCACTACCCTCTTCTATCTAGTCCTGTAATCCCTATTATTTTTAATAGTTATAGACTATATCCTAAAGGGCTTTATAAGCGTATATAGCTTTATTAAAGTTCTAATATATAGCAGCAAGAGTAGCAATTATCTTAGTAGAGTTTCTAAAGGGATTTATTAAGGTTCTACTATATTAAGACTCTAAAAGATTAGTAGCAGCACTAAATACAGCTAAATAGATAATAGTTATATAACTACATTTAGTCTTAAAGACTTTAATATCTTCTGCAATCTTATTAGCTACTTTATTAACCTAGGCATTAAAGCCTTTACTTAACTTACTATTAAAGATTAAGGGATTAGTTTCTACCTTCTTTACTTTTCTATTGTAATAAGGGTTAAGGGCATCTATATTACTATCTAGATTAAATAGTTAAAAAGCTTTAATAGTAGCTTTCTTTACTAGCTTAAATGTTAGACTAAAAACGCTATTAGCTAGAGTTATACTACAACTATATTCTCTTTAAAACTATTGTTCTTCTTCTAGTTAAGTAATTTTAACGTTACTTTCTTCTAATGCTTTAAGGAGTTCTCTTATATATTCTAAGTCTTTATCTATAGCTTTAGATTAATCTTCTTTTAATCTAGATTCTTTAGAACTGTTTTTTAACTTAAATAACGTTAAGTTAAAGTCTTCTTCTAAGTTAAGCCTAAGTTCTTTAGAACTATCTTCTTAAACTTCTAGCTCTTTTGTCTTAAAGCTTACTAAGTGTGCAGTTCTTCTTATAATTATATATATAAATCTATATAATTCTTTTTCTTATTAAAATAGCTAATATAGGTAAAATAAAGGGTAGAAGTCTATATTTATTTATTGCTTAAGCAGCAAATAAAAACGCAATCTTAGAGTAATATTATAGCTATAAAAGGAAAGATTAAATAGTCTTATTAGGCTCTATTAATAAAGACTCTAAGATAGAGAGGAAAGGAGGAAAAAGGAGGTAAAGCCTCTATAGGTGCTTAAGGGCTATAAGATTAATAGACCTTAGTGGAGTTAACAACCTAAAGTGGGGCTACGTTTAGTGCATCTAACGGCCTAACGTTGTTCTGCATTAGTCCGAGGTTTTACCGAAGGAGACCTTAAGCTAGCACCTATAGAGTGGCCAACGCAGAACATCTGAACATTAAGGCAACAGATAACAATAAGGCATTGTGCTGAGGGATCGTGACCGTTACAATATAGAGTGTTATTGCCTATTAACAATTTACATTAAAACTGCTCTTTATCCTTTTAAGCTTACGTTAACTATTAATATAATTTCCTTAGCGCTTAAACTAAGATTAATTATTATAAGAACTAGTGTAGTTATTATTATATACTTAAGAACCTCTATAGCGTTCTTTTAGTCTAGTCCTTAAGTTTACTTAGCACTCTTCTTAAGTAAGATTATAAGAGGCTTAGCTTTTATAGAGTAATACTATACCTAAATACAATAACAGCCTATAAGCCTAAGAAAGAATTTAACCTTAAAGATATTCTTACACTCTATTTACTCTAGAATCTTTATTACCTTTACTTCTAAAGGTCTTCTCTTATTAGTGCTATATATAAATTTAATAATCTCTATAGTCTTTTAGTATAGCTTTAATTTTACAGTAGATATAATATAACTAGTAAGCTTAATATTAATAAGAACTTTATTAATATTAACTAAATATTCTATAATATATCTTTATATATTAAATAATACTTCCTCTCTATTATAAGTAGTAATAGGGCCTTTTACTGCAATATTATCTAAGAAAGGCTTATAAGTGTAAGGAATTAGGTTAAAAAGAATTCTCTTTACTATTTAAATAAATTAAGTAATAGAGTTAGTTGCTCCTTAAGGAAGTATATAAAGTTATAGAAGCTCTATTACTATTAAAATTATTATTAAGTCCTTACTTTTCTCTATAAGTAGTACTTAGTTATAGCTTAATAGTAAATTAATAACTAAAAGTATCTTATATATTCTAAATTCTTTGCTAAAAGCCTATACTCCTTCTAGAATATAGGTATTCTATATTATAATCTTATTATAGGCTGTTATAAATAGCACTAGCTATATTTCTTTATCCTTCTTTATTACTAAAAAGTAAGAGTTTCTATAAGATCTATAGCTCTTTTCTAATAACCTATACTAAAGCTTCTTTTTTAATAAATTAACTAGTCTCCCTTATAGGCTAATAGGTATTAGTATTAACTTTACTTTCTAAGCTCTATAAGCAATAGTATAAATAACTTAAGGTAGTATAACTAAAGGATTAATCTTTCTATACTCTAATAAGTTCTACATTAGTACTACCTTTTAGTTATAAAGGATTTCCTTAAAGATATTAACTTCTTCTACTATTAAATATTTTTACACTTATTTAACTATTTAATCTAAACGCTCTTTTATTATTTAGAATCCTTAGGGCTTTTTACTAAATCTTTCTATAATATATTTAGCGTATTTTTCTAATTTATTTAAGTATACTTTTACCTCTTTTTACTTCTTCTATTTCTACTTAGGGTCTCTATTAAGCGTAAACCTATCTAAAAGAATATTATCTTTTAGTAGAATCTTATTAGCTTTTTACTTATATAATATATTTACCTTTAGATTAATTAGTTATAATTATCTTAAGGGCTAAATCTTCTTTATAGCCTCTTTAAGTTAGCTTCTATACTAATTAGCTATTCTCTTTATTATAAGGTTAATAATAGCTATACCTTTATTCTTTATTATTAGTACTAGCTCTTTATTGTTATTTAACTTAGCTTTAAGACTCTCTTTAACTATTTAATTATAAACTAAATCCTTAAATAACTTATTAATTAAGATTAAATTAACACTAATAGCTATTGCTTTATCTATTACAGTCTTCTATTTAATACTTCTAGTAACCCTTAAAACTAATATAATATTACTAAAACAGCACTTTAAGAGGAGCTTACCTCCTTTATTACTGTACTTAAAGGTAACTTTAGCTATATATATAAAAGATATTCTAAGGATTAATTATATATATAAAGACTTTAGTATAATATAAAAGCGAATTAGCGTTTAAACGTTTCTAAGGTATAGCTTTATTATTACCTCTCTTAATATTGTAAGCTTATATAATGTAAAAGATATAGTAGTAGTCTTTTACTTTATTAAAGTTATTTTTAAATTAAGCTCTTTAATAAGATCCTTAGTAATAATATTCCCTTATAAACTACAATCTATAAAACTATTAATAAGTAGAGAGTTTAGGCTTTTAAGTTATACTTAAAGGTAAGGTAAGTTCTATAAATAGCTTATAATTGCTTTTAGCTTTAGAATACTATTTAATCCTTTAATATAAAGTATATTTATCTATAGGTTTATAATAAACTTCTTCTCTTTAATATAATTTCTTATATATTCTTATATAACATTCTATAAATTCTTCTAGATACTATTAAGCAGTTATTTTATACATTTATTAGTAATATCTTCTTTATTATCTTCTATTGCCTCTTTAACTATAGTAAACATTATTTTAATAACATTAATTAATTAATCTTTCTACTCCTTAACTCTTTACCTCTTCCTTAGGATAGAATATAGAGGTATAACTTTAGCACTTATTTTATTAATATAATAGACTTTATTAACACTATTTACTTATATTAAGCATTTATTCTCTATTGCTTCTATAAGTATAAGTATTAGTTAGTATAGATCTTATAAGCTAAATTTAATCTTTTTCTAAAAGATATCTTTAAATAATTATATAAGAAGCTGTACTTTTATATCTATAGAGCTATCTTCCTTAGCTTTCTTTTCTTTTCTTTTTACTTAGTTTTCTAAAGCTTCTTCTTACTTAGTAGAGCGTTATATCCTTATAGTATAGACTCTAAAGAGCTAAGCTATAATTCTCTCCTTAATTAGTATATAAAGAGTTCTTCTAGGTCTATATTCCTTTATCTTAAACGTTAAAGTTACTATAGTACTATTAGTAAAGTCCCTCTTAAGGATAGCTTCTAGTAGAATATATATTAAGTAATAGTTAAAAATATTAATCTTATTAAAGATTTAATCTAATGTTTCTCTCTTTTTCTTACTAGGCTTTTAATAGTTTAATGTTTTTCTACTAAATGCCTTAACTTAAGGATAATACTATTTTATAATATAGTAGTTAAAACAATTAACCTAGAACACTATAAGCCTATAAAAATAACTTTCTATACTAAAGAAGCTTTATATAAGAATAGGTAGTACTAAATTATTTAATTCTACTGTTATAAAGCTAATCTTATTGTTATGCTAGTAAAACTAGCATTAATCTATATAATAACTTTCCTTACTACAGTAATAGCAGTAATACTGCCTTATGCAGCTTCTAGTTATATAGGTCTTAAAGCTTTAGGCATTGTTATATACATTAATAGCGTTAATATATATATTCTACCTTTCCTTCTTCTTCTTCCTAAACTTCTCTTTAAAAAGCTTTATAATATCTATCTTTAAAACTACTTATTTTATAAGTATAATCTTTATATCTTTAAATTTCTAGGTTAAATTATCTATTTAATCTTTTACTTCTAAAATAGGCTATATAATTTCCTTAGCTTTATAACTAAAATTACTTATACTATAATGCTTAAGACTTCTTCTACCTAGAGGTATATAAAGGTAGTCTCTATTATTATTATAGAGTTTAGAATTATAGTCCTTTAGCTCTATTCTAGCTTATATATACTAGCTAAGCTGCTTTAATAACTCTCTATAGAGTATTATAATAAACTTAGCTCTAGTAACTTTTATTTAATCTATAAAGCTAATAAGTATAGCATTTAGTAAGGTCTTATAAATATAATTAGACTAAGAGGTTATACTGCACTATATATAGAGCTTAGCGCTAATTATAGCAGCTTAATATTCTTAAAGCTAATAGAGAGTATCTTTTATAATTCTTAGATAATTCCTCTTTAGGTCTTTAAGCTTCTTATTAGCTTACTTCTTTTAATTCTAAAGAGTAGCTTTATACTAAAGTAAAAGCTGCTCTTTAGCTTTTTTCTAATTATATAAGGTATAAATAACCTTTATATACTTATAGATTAATATATTAATATAATAAATAAATATCTTTTGCTAGTTTTCCTTTAAAATAAATAAGGTTTCTATCTTTAGCTTAAAGCTAGTTAAGTAATTAAGAATATTTTCTCCTTTAAATTAGTATATATTAAACTTTTTATTAAAGGTAGCCTAAGCTTACTGCTTTCTAATACCTTTACCTATAGCTTTAGTAAAAGCCTTATAAAGTATAGCTATAGCGCTATTAGTACTAGCTTTTTTATCTTAAGTATTTAATTCTATTGTAATCTTAGGTTTAAAAGCAACTTTTTTAGAAGATTTACTAGATTAGCTAGAGCTAGTATTAGCTGCTTTAGATATAGAGCTTATGCTCTTCTTTAAGGAATATAGAATACTAAACTTATATAAATAACTAGTAGAATAGCTTAATATAGAAGGTAGGTATAAAAAGAACAATTAATCTTACTTAGTAAGAAGAGTATAATATATATAATTCTCTATATTAACTATACTTTTAATGCTTTTACCTTTTACTTCTATAGTTATATAAGCTCTTAATGCTAAAACATAAAGGCTAAGAACCTAATTACTAATAACAGTAAATATAAAGATAACTACTAAAATAAGGATAAAAAAGAAATTTTTCTCTATAATTAAATAATTATAATGTTTAAAGGACCTAAAAACTTCCTTTTTACTATATTAAAGCTATCTTAGCTAAAAGTAAAATAGAGGTTAAATAGGCTAGCTAGTATTTATAATATAGTAACTATCTTTAACTAAGCTTAGCTCTTTTTAGCTTAAAAAAGCTATAGAAATTTTCTTTCTTCCTTAATTAAATAATCCCTTATAATATAAAGCTTTTATCTCTATAATTTCCTTATTTCTTATATTAGTAATATTTAAACTAAAGTGCTCTTTTATCTTTAATACTTAGTAGCTTTTCCTTCTTTCTTCTAGAATCTCTATAAAAAACCTTTTAATTATATAGCGCACTTTAATTAGAATAAGTCTCTAGTAAAGCCTTTATTTTTATTGTCTTAAAACTAAACCTTTAAATAACTATACAGCTTACACTAAAGTAGATAACAATATAGTATACATTAAGATTAAAGAGAATTAGTAAAGAGTAAGATATTTGCTAGTATATACTATTAAACAATAGTAGGTAAGAAGATTAAATAGTTAAAAAAGGTAGAAATAAAATATTAATTGTAGCTTAGAAGATATATATATATAAAAGGAGTTAAATGTATTAAAGAGTTAGGGAAAGTGCTAGTAGTAGTAAAGTAATGTTTCTTAATTGTTAAATATTGCAAATTAAAATAGGCTAAAAGATATTAATTAATTAAAAAGAGCTAAGGCTAAAAAGAGCTAGCAAAAGCTGCTTGCGCGTCCTCCCTGCCTCTTAAACTATCTATATGTTTAGGCGATGCACACTCTTATAGGGAAAATCTGCATATGGCATCCCTTGCAAAGCTAATATAAGAACGCAAGGGGGTAACCCCGCCGCGACACAGCGCCTGCAGCTACAGTCTAGCTCTAGAGCGAGCTGCTTATAGTTAGCAAACTTGGAGGGCCTATTGCTATATGCTTCTTTTACTCTATCCTAATGTTCCTTAGCTACTAAGTAGAGGCAGAACTAGGCTAGGTGGGCTCTATAGCAGTTAGGGCACCGTTCTTGTGCATATCCCTGTTTAGTTAGGCATACATTTTCCCTGTCTTTATATTAGCCGGCACCGCAGCAGCTGCACTAAGGGGTCTTCTCGCAGAATCTCGCGATGTAGCCGAACCCGTAGCAGCGGAAGCATTGCTTGGGGTGGAGTGCCTCATTGTATAGTTCGACTTCGAATATCTCGGCCATATAGACGGCCCCTGCCCGATTGCTTATACTATAATACTTAGAACTTTTTCTACTTAAAGGTATATAAAGGTAGTCCCTTTTATTGTTATAAAGTCTAGAATTATAGTCTTTTAGCTCTATTCTAGCTTATATATACTAGCTAAGCTGCTCTAATAACTCTCTATAGAGTATTATAATAAACTTAGCTTTAGTAACTTTTATTTAATCTATAAAGCTAGTAAGTATAGTATCTAGTAAGGCCTTATAAATATAATTAGATTAAGAGGTTATACTGCACTATATATAGAGCTTAGCGCTAATTATAGCAGCTTAATGCTCTTAAAGCTAATAGAGAGTGTTCTTTATAGTCCTTAAATAATTTCTCTTTAAATCTTTAAGCTTCTTATTAACTTATTCCTTTTAATTCTAAGAAGTAGCTTTATACTAAAGTAAAAGCTGCTCTTTAGCTTCTTTCTAATTATATAAGGTATAAATAACCTTTATATACTTATAGATTAATAGGTTAATATAATAAATAAATATCTTCTATTAGTTTTCCTTTAAAATATTTAGGTCTCTATTTTTAGCTTAAAGCTAGTTAAGTAATTAAGAATATTTTCTTCTTTAAATTAGTATATATTAAACTTTTTATTAAAGATAGCTTAAGCTTACTGCTTTCTAATAGCTTTACCTATAGCTTTAGTAAGAGCCTTATAAAGTATAGCTATAGCGCTGCTAGTACTAGCTTTTTTATCTTAAGTATTTAATTCTATTATAACCTTAGGCTTAAAAGTAACTTTTTTAGAAGATTTACTAGATTAGCTAGAACTAGTATTAGCTACTTTAGATATAAAGCTTATATATTTCTTTAAGAAATATAGAATACTAAACTTATATAAATAACTAATAAAATAGCTTAATATAGAAGGTAGATATAAAGAGAATAATTAATCTTACTTAGTAGAAAGAGTATAATATATATAATTCTCTATATTAACTGTACTTTTAATACTTTTACTTTCTGCTTCTATAGTTATATAAGCTCTTAACGCTAAAACGTAAAGGCTAAGAATCTAATTGCTAATAACAGTAAATATAAAGATAACTACTAAGATAAGGATAAAAGAGAAATTTTTCTCTATAATTAAATAATTATAATATTTAAAGGACCTAAAAACTTCCTTTTTACTATATTAAGGCTATTTTAACTAAGGGTAAAATAGAGGTTAAATAGGCTAGCTAGTATTTACAATATAGTAACTATCTTTAACTAGGTTTAGCTCTTCTTAGCTTAAAAAAGCTATAGAAATTTTCTTTCTTTTTTAATTAAATAATCCCTTATAATATAGAGCTTTTATCTCTATAATTTCCTTATTTCTTATATTAGTAATATTTAAACTAAAGTGCTCTTCTATCTTTAATACTTAATAGCTTTTCTCTCTTTTCTTTAGAATCTCTATAAAAAACCTTTTAATTATATAGTATACTTTAATTAGAATAAGTCTTTAGTAAAGTCTCTATTTTTATTGCCTTAAAACTAAAACTCTAAATAACTATATAGCTTATACTAAAGTAAGTAGCAATATAGTATATATTAAGATTAAAGAGAATTAGTAGAGAGTAAGATATTTAACTATATATACTATTAAACAATAGTAAGTAAGAAGATTAAATAATCTAAAAAGGCAGAAATAAAATATTAGTTATAGCTTAAAAGATATATATATATAAAAAGGAGCTAAATATATTAAAGTGTTAAAAGTAGTAAAATAAGATTTCTTAAGTATTAAGTAACGTAAATCGAAATAGGCTAAAAGATATTAATTAATTAAAAGGAATAAAGGCTAAAAAGAGCTAGCAAAAGCTGCTTGCGCACTTCTTGCTTGCTTCCTTCCTTGAAAAACTATTTACATGCCCGGGCGATGCACACTCTTATAAGGAAAATCTGCGTGTAGTATCCCCTGCAAAGCCAATATAAGAACGCAAGGGGGTAACCCCGCCGCGACACAGCAGCTACTCTCTGCTAGATCTTAGGTAATAAGCTCTAGTATAGATAATACTACTAGTTCTATATAGTGCCTATAAAGGCACTATTAGCCTGGAGTTTCTAGGTAATTGCTATCCACTAGGCCTAAAAGCCCTATTTATTTCTATTATAAGGGTTTACTATAGGTAGAGGCTTCCGTTTAGGTTTCTCTAGCTGCTAGCCTACTGCAGCTTAAAGCTGCTTCTCTATCTACATGTAGTTTATTGTAAAGCACTGCAGTTCCTTTATCTATAGGGATTAGCTCTTGTTAAAAATAGTCTACCCTGTATAGCCTATTTTTATGCTTGCTAGTTGCCTGTTAGTTGCTATATCACGTGACCCTTACTAGGTCTTGTTACGTTGATTTTTGGTAGAGATATCGCTGTTACTAGATACAAAACATCTAGAATTGACTAAGGCAAAGTTGCCTAACCTATAGTTAACTTTAATAGCGATTTTCTCCACAACTAGCAATAGTAGAAATTTAAGAAGTATACTATTTAAAAGCTAAGAATTAGGGCTATCTAATAGTATAATTGTTAGATAGAGTTGCTTATAAGGGTTACTTATTATTAGTAGAATTTGTTAAATTGTATATGTAAGCATCTTACTTGTATAGCTATAAGTCGATTTTTTTGTTTTTATATAGTAAATATTTTTGCGGAAATTATAAAGTGGCCTACAAGCCCCTTCTAGCGGCAATAGCCTACCGATATAGTTAGTAGGTCTATAAGGGACTAGAAAGATTTGAGATCCTACCCTCACTAAAGATTCGTTACAGCGTGTTATGGACTCGAGCCTATAGCTTGGGTCTTTACATAGAGTTAGAAGGGGGGGCCAGAGAGGGGGAAGAGAGTACCCTAGTAGGTAAAGGAATAGGAGCGAACTACGCCTAACTGTAGGTTAACTAGGACTTTACTAGGCACTATATAGAGGGAATAGTAGTTAAGGGATAGCAGAGAAAGGGATATATCTATATAGAGGGAGAAAGGAAGATAGACTGCATTAGTCTAGAAGTTAGCTAGAGCTTAGCTAGGCTTATTAAAAGAAACCTTAGTTATAGAGTGTAGAATAAAGGGGGAGTATAGAGAAAGAGGTCTACTCTTCTTCTCTAGTATATAGCTTAGAGGATAGAGAGAGTTCTTTACTCTCTCTCTCTTTTCTCTCTATAATTATAGTTCTTATTATAAATACTAGTTAGTAGTAGCTACTAAGCTAGTCTATTATATACTATAATTATTCTATAGACAGAATACTAATAAGAATAATATTGTTTAGTTATAGCAATAAGGGCTTAGCTAACTAGCTTAAGCACTCTTTTAACCTCTATAGAGGGGTAGAGGAAAATACAGTAGAAATAAGCTAAAAAGCAGCAGAAATTATAGCGCTTTACGAATTAGTTAAGAGCTAATCTCTATAAATAAAGGAGCTATAGCGCTTTATAATAGAATATATATAAATAGAGAAGTAGCTTTAAGCTACAGTAGGCTAGCAGCTAGAGGAACTTAAATAGAAGCCTCTACCTATAGTAAACCTTAACAATAGAAATAAATAGAGCTTTTAGGCTTAGTAAATAGCAATTACCTAAAAACTCTAGGCTAATAGCGCCTTTATAGGCACTATATAAAACTAGTAGTACTATTTATACTAAAGCTTATTGCTTAAGGTTTAGTAGAGAGTAGCTATCTATTATAAAGTAGATAAAGTAAGAGAATATAATATATAAGAGTTTCTTAATTACTTAGAATTAGTCTTTATAGACCCTTACTAGTAGAATTAAGCTATAATTAAGCTTAATTAGCTTTAATAGAGTAGCAATAAGTAGTTTATAGAATTCTATATTTATTTTAAGGAGAAAATTACACTAGTAAAAGGGGCTAACTAGAACAATAGTGTAAAGTTAGCTAAGCTATAAATAGCGCTTAATAAGAAGATAAAAGATTATAGTGTAGAAAGGGATATTCTACATTATAACTACCTTTAAGCAGTAAAGCGCTACTACAGTATTACACTAAACCTTAAGTTATATTGTATTAAGGAATAGTACTATTAGAAATATAGCTCTAGCTCTAAAGGGCCCTAAAATAGCAACATTAAGATAACTAAGGTTAATACTATAAAAACCTAATAGAAATAAAAAAAGAGCGTAAAGAAATCTAGAGTAAAATAGCTAAATAAGGATGCTTTATAAGTAAAGTAGGCATTTAAGGCTAAGCTTAAGAAATACTACTAGAAAAAGTAATATATTTAATGTAAGTTATTTTAATACTATATTTAAGGATATAGATTATAATTAGTAGAATGTAAGCTAGAGTTAACTAATATATAAGTAGTAGTAATAGATAATATACAGAAGAAGAACTCTAATAAGTTAAAAAAAGGCTTACCCTTAGCCTTAGGCTTAGTATAGAGGTAAAGGTAATATAAATAATATAATAACCCTTACTTAATAAGTAGCTAAAAGAAGAATATAGAGAGATAACTAAGAAAATAGATATATTACTGTTCCTTATCTCTATACTCTTTAACTAACTATTGTTCTATAATATATAAATAAATAGTAGGTGTAACTACTTTACTGTAATAAGTAAGAGTTTAGCGTAATACTTTAGCTTAAAGTAAGTTTTACTGCTATATAAAAGAATAGTATAAATAGTAGTAAAGGTTAAATAGTAGTTCTATAATAGCTACTAAAGAAGCGCCTTAATTACTTCTTTAGTTTACTTATAGGCAGATATTAATAGCTAGGTCTTCCTAGTAGTAGTCTATATAATCCTAGGCTTAACCTAAGATTATATCTTTAGAAGCCTATAGTTAGCCTATAATAAAGTTATTCTTAATGCTGCTAGCTAGAGCTTATTAGTAGATAAGGCTAAGGGCCTTATAATCTAAGCAGTAAGCTCTTAAGGCGTTAAGGACTTAATAAAACTAGTGTTAGTAGCAGTTTATAGCGCCTTAATAAAATAGAGTAAGAGCTAAGAGGTTGCTATACGTTTTATTGCTATAAGCCTTTAGGAAATTACCTCTATATTATTATTATAAATCTCTCTAGAAGGCCTTAATTTACTAATGCTACTACTTAAATTAAAGAACTTTTATAATCTTTTTAAGAAAGAGAAAGTCTAAAGCCTTTTACTGTATAAAGAGAGGCTAGATTACTATATTAAGCTAAAGTAGCAGCTAAATAGCTCCTTACTGTTACTACTGTAGGCTCTACTATATAATATACTATAGAACTACTTATTAGAAATTAAAAGGTAGGTAATAGACTTAATAGATAAAGAATAGATTTAAGCTAGCTTCTTTTTAGCAATAGTACCTATTCTTTTAGCTAAAAAGCTAAGTAAAGAATAGTAATTCTATATTAATTATTAAGCTCTTAATAAGATTATAGAATAAAACTATTACCTACTTCCCTTAATAAAGGAAACGCTTAAGTTATTATTAAAGGTATATTAGTTTATTAAGCTAAACGTATAGTTAGCCTTCTATAGAATCTAGATAGTAGACAGTAAGGAGCACCTTATAGTATTTTACACCTAGTTTAGCCTCTTTAAATAGCTAGTCTATCCCTTTAGGTTAGTAGAAGCTCTAGCTACATTTTAATAATATATTAATAGCGCACTAGAAGAGGCCCTTAGAGATTATATAACTACTTATCTAAATAATATCCTTATTTATATAGAGAGTTCTAGGAAAGACTATATATATAAGGTATAGAGAATTCTAGAAAAGCTACAGTTAGTAGAGCTACACTTAGATCTTAAGAAATATTACTTTACTATAACTAAAGTTAAATACCTTAGCTTTATAGTTATAGCTAAAAGGGAGATATACTTAAATCTAGAAAAGATTATAGCTATTTAGAAGTAGTAAGCTTCTACTAAGTTATAAGAGGTATAAAGCTTCCTTAGATTTATAAACTTTTACTATAACTTTATATTAGATTTTTTAAATATTATAGAGCCTCTAGTTAACTTAATAAAGAAAAGAGTTCTATTTTAATAAATAGAGAAATATAAAAGGTTATTTATAAGGCTTAAGGAGACCTTTACTTTATACTTAGTCTTAGCTTAATAGAACTCTAAGAAGAATATAGTAGTAAAGGCTAATTACTTAAGAGAGGTCTTTAGTAGCTATTTATTCTAATATAATAAAGCTAATGTACTATAGCCTATAGTATACTATTTAGCTAGATTATCTCTAGCTTAATATAACTATACTATTTATAATAAGAAGCTTTTAGCAATAATATCTTGCCTTAAGGCCTAAGCAGTAAAGCTATAAAGAGTAATATACCTCTTTATAATTTTTACTAACTATAAGAATCTAGAATACTTTATATCTCTATAAGAGATCTTTAAGCGTTAAGCTAAATATATAGAACTTCTTTCTCTCTTTAACTACTACTTATAATACTGCTTAGGGCTATAGGTAGAGCAACTAAATATATTATTATAATAAGAGTAAGATTAAGATAGAGTAACGCTATAGATAAGCTAGATTCTCTAGCCTCTCTCTATTAGCTACCTTAGCGCTCTCTATAGAGATAAGGAGAAGAAGAAGGTTATAGAAGATATTACAGTAGAAATAGCTAGTAAAGTAACGCTAAAAAGTTAACTAACTATAGCTTTATAGGTACTAGCTAGAATAACGCTATTTCTAGATAAACACTTATAAAGTCTATAGAACTAAGGAGTATAGAAAGACCTAGTATACCTAATAAGGTTAAATGTAGTCTAAAAGGGGAAGAGAAGGTTCTTATTAAAGGTAAAGATATAAGAATAAATTATAAACTATACCCTTAATATATAAGAAGCGCTAGTTTACTAAAGCTGCCTCTAAGTTCTTAAGTATAAGCTATTAACTACTATACTAATATATAGAATATATAAGTTACTAATATTAAGCTACTTAGGATAAAATACTACATTTTAGGCATTAATATATAACTATTACTAGAATAGGCTGTTCTAAGATATTGCTTAATATATTTAAAACTACTACTACTACAGCAACTAAAAGAGTAAAAGGTTGTAGTAAGACTTATTACAACCTATTCTAGCGCTAAATAGGTATTAGTTATAGATCTCTATAGATTTTATAATAGATTTACTAGCGCTAAACTAAACTACACTCTCTTACTTAATAGTTATTACTAATTAACTTTTAAAGTATATATAGTTAAAAGCAATAACCTCTATAGAGGTAGAGGAATATACCTAGTAGTTTAAGCATTATTAGTAGTAGTTTTATAGGTTTCTAAAATAAATTATCTCTAACTATAGTTTAAACTAATTAAGTACCTTTTAAACTACTCTTTATTGCCTTATTAGAATTAAATAATTGCTATTTATATTCTATTACCTATAGATAAACAATAGAATAAAGAGAGTTAATTGGAAAGTATAAGTAATTCTATAGATTATAGTTGCCTTTTTACAGTTTAACTAGTCTAAATATCTCCCTATATACTAGCTAGCTATTAACAATAGAAATTCCTTAGTAATAGGTATAAGCCTAAACTAGGCAATATATAGGTATAATATAGACTTTATCTAAAAGCTTATAAATAAAGAGAAGTCCTAAGTTTTATATAAAAGAGAGGCTTTAGCGTTTCTTAAATAACTATAAAAAAGTATAAATATTACTTAAGCTATAATTAACTTTACTTAGTAAAGGTAGTAAAAGTAGTTAAATAGAAGCTATAAGCTAGTAGAACAGTATAAGGTAAAGAACTTAGTTTAGCTAACGCTTTATTATATTAAAATAAACTGCTTAAGTTAGAAACTTAATTAGGTTATAGTAAAGTATATAGTTATAGATATACTAATACCTTTAACTATAAAGTTAGATATTCTACTAGGAATTTACCTAGTCTTCTATATTAACCTTATTAAGTAAGTAGTAATAAACCTCTTACTTTTCTAGTAACTAGTAGACTTAAGGCTTAGTTCTAAGCTAACTATAATAGATACTTTGTCGCCTTAAAACCAAACCCCTAAATGACCATGCAGCCCACACTAAAGCAGGTAATGATACAGTGCACGTTAAGATCGAAGAGGATTAGTAGAGAGCGAGATATTTGCCTATATATACTATTAAACGATAGTAGGTAAGAAGATTAAATAGTCTAAAAAGGCAGAAATAAAATATTAGTTATAGCTTAGAAGATATATATACGCAAAAAGAGCTAGATATATTAAAGTGTTATAAAAAGTATTAGTAGTAGTAAAGTAAGGTTTCTTAAGTGTTAAGTATTGTAAATTAAAATAGGCTAAAAGATATTAATTAATTAAAAGAGATAAAGGCTAAAAAGAGCTAGCAGAAGCTGCTTACGCTTCCTTACTTCCTTCCTTAAACTATTTATATGTCCAGGCGATGCGCACTCTTATAGGGAAAATCTGTATGTGGCATCCCTTGCAAAGCTAATATAAGAACGCAAGGGGGTAACCCCGCCGCGACACAATACTAACTTGTCCCTTAAGGAATATAGAGTAAAGGAAATTCTAGTTGCTAAAAACGCCTTAAGCTAAAGAAAACACTATTAAGTGCTAATTAAGTAGGTAGAATTTATTTAATCTATATAGAAACAGCTAAAGAACTTCTTTAATATAAAAGCACTAAATTAATTTAAGTTATAGTAAAAAGACGCTTAATTTAACAATAAGCCTAGTAAAGGTATAGTAAAATTTTATATAAACTTTAATAGCAACCTAGTTATCTTTAACTAAAAATAAATAAAAATAAACTCTCCTTTATAGGGGTCTATATAATTATTATAAAAAAAAAAAAAATTTAAGAAATATAATAAAGATAAAGGGAATTTTTTAGTAAGTAGTAAAGAGGTATAAGCTAGTACAGTAAAGAGGTATAGCTACTTAAATAATAGCTTATTAGCCTCTAAATAGTTAAGGCGTAGAAGCTAGAGAGGCTATATAGCGTTATTAAGCTAGTGTAGAAGTAAGAGCTAAAAGAGTAGATTAAGTAAGCAGCACTAGAACTAATGTAAGTAAGAATATAACTAACGCTTTAGGTTAAGGCTCTACCCTAGTAGGTATAGGTAAGGAGGTAACGTTCTATATAGCTTAACGCCTTAAGCGTAAAGGTATAGTATTTAAAGAAGAAAAGATAAAGAGAGAGAATATTAAGGGGGCACTAGGTTAGGTTAGAGTTATATACTTTAGGAATATAGCTAGTAGCTACTGCTGTAAGCAGTTAGTGCTTTTAAGCTTAGTCTAAAGATATATATACTTTTAGTAGATTGCCTTAATATTATTATATAAGAGTAAAGAAGTAATATAGAGCAGTAAAGAGGTATTATATAGTAGTAAAGGAGCATTAACGTAGGGCACCCACCTACGGAACCCACCTACATTCGGAACGCGAATTGCCACAACAACAACATTCTATTAGCGTTAAATTATTCAGCGCCACGAGCTAAGAATGGCTGTAATTGGTGTTGCCTAGCTACCAAGCTGCTACTTATAATATAGATCCTTAAAACCGATATTAGCAGCAGCTGTAGCGGCCTCCTAGAGCGCTAGAAGGCGCTGCTAAGCCTTTTCTACATCCTTAATATTAACGAATTTTTTATTTAGGTTATAAGTAACTTTCTGCTTTTTCTATAGTTTATATCGATTAATTTAATGCTAGAGGTCCTAAATCTAGCGCTCTACATTTATTAGCTTAAGGTTTTTATTATCTAATCCCTTCTAGATTTTACGAAATAATTAACAGTAAGCTAGGCCTAATGCTTATAGTTTAATTACTTAGTTAACAAGCTAATAAATATAACAGCTGTGCTAAGGGGTTATAAGATAGTTATTCTAACTATTATTTATGCTTACTAGAGCTAGCGTAAAAGGTTTTTTAGCTAACAGTAGTAATTTTAATAGAAGAGGTCTACTAATGTTTAAAGGGCAAATTCTAGTAGCTTTCTAACCTACTAAGATATTTCTTTTTGTAATCCTAGCTTTATAAGCCTTATAGTAACATTCTAGAAACAGAGACTTACTTATAGAGGTTATTGTTAATAATAGTTAGAAGTCTATAATTAAAGCGCAATAGCTAGCCTTAACAGGCGCAAAAACGCCTACATTAAGTAGTTGTAGTATATATAATAAATGTTCTAGTAGAAAAAGTAGATAGATATTGTTTTTAAAGCACTTAAGCATAAAGTTATTATTAATATAACTATTGTAACTATTAAGAATAAGAAGCTAGGCCTCTAACGATTTAGTAGGTGTTGTTTTAGGGATAAAGACCTCTTTTAGCTAATGTAGCCTAATTATATTCGATGTTCAGCCGTTAGGTAATACTGTAAAGTGCTATATACTATATTTAGCTGTATTATCTTTATTAGAGAACTACTGCTGCTGTACGCTCTATCCCTTAAATATAACAAGAGGGTAAATTGCTCTACTATCTGCACTAATGCACTTAATAATTAAAGTCTAATAACGTAATCTAGGGTGTTTTCTAATAATGCTCTTTATTTACAAGCTTCTAAGCACTAGGCTATTACTCCTCTAGCCCTCTTAAATGCCTGTTTTATCTATATTGTATTAGTTTGTTGTTTTAATTAACTTAATAATAGATTAGTCTAGGAGAGCAAAGAAGCCCTTAATAGAATTAGTAGAAGCTCTATTAATGCAGCAGGAATCTATTCGCTTGCCTCTCTTTATTAATACTTCTAGATGCCTATATAAAAAGCCCTAAACCTAGTTCTTTCTAAGAGGTTAAAAGTTGCTGCCTTTAGCTAGTAGGTGTAACACAATGCTATAGAGCTGTAAATAAGTTATAGGCACATTTAATAATGCCTAGGATAAAATCTAGCTAATAAGGCTTTCTTCTTCCTTATAAGAGAGTTACTGCAATTGCTTAAATGCATTATTTCGCGTTTAGCAGCCTTTAAATCGGTTCTAAAGCGTTGTCTTTAGTATTAACTACTGCTTTACTGCTTAGGCAATTAGTAGGCCTTCTGTAATAGTAAGTATTGCATCTTAAATGTTGTTTTCCGTGTAGTTAGGCATCGCGAAGCTAATAATAATAAAATTATAATAGTAGTAGTTAAATTGCACGAAAAAACGCGGTTTAAAGATAGCTGCTTCTAGTGTTGAAGGAGGTAAATTTACGGTCCGAATGTAGGTGGGTTCCGTAGGTGGGTGCCCTACGTTAGTAATAGAAGGTAGTAGTAATAAAGGTAGAGTAGTAGCAGTAAGTATAGGTAAAGATAAGAAGCTAACGTTAACCTCTATAGAGTTATACCTCTCTAAAGGGAGAAACTTATCTAGGTTAAACTTATTATTCTTAAGGGTAATAGAATTACTCTTAATATATTTAGAGCTAAAGAGAGAAAAAAGAGTATATATAGAGTAATTAGCGTCTTAAAGAGAATAATAAAGAGGAGGTATAGGTGTATTCTTCTTACCTATATAGTTAGCAGTAAGTGTATTCTCTAGAAAGCAATTGTAGTAGCTATATATATTTAAAAACTTATATATAAGATATATTTAATAGGCATACTAGCTAATATTTAGTAGGATTAAGGCAGACTTTACTGTAAGCCCTTAGTTAGTAAGCGCTTATATTTTAGCGAAATAGCGCTATAGGTAGAGATACTTAGTAAAGAGGCTAGAATTCTATATATAGCCTCTATATCTCTATATATATAGGCAATATTCCCTCCTTTAGCTAGAACAACAGTAGTATAATCCCCTTTTGCAAAGATTATTGCAGTATAATATATAAATATCCTTAAGTATATTGCTGTTAAACAGCTTAAAGTTATTAAAGTCCCTTTATATAAAGAAGCTACTAATAAAGCAATAGTAAGCAATAGTAAGCGTTATAGAAGTAGGTATAAATAGAGCGCTAGCGCTAGCAATACAGCTAGTTAAGCTCTAAATATATTTTAGGTTAGTATAAATAGAAGTTGCCTATAGAGGAATAAGTAGTGTACTTTAGGCTAGTAGAATAATATACTGCGCTTTTTAGTTAGTAAACTACCTATAGTTAAATAGGCTTAGCTTAAAGACAGTAGAAAGAGAAGCTTATATAGAGAAAGACTTAGCAGTAATAGTGTAAAAATTTAAGGAAACTTAGAAGCAATAATAGATTTTATTTAGCTTATAAAAAGCGTTAAAAAAGGCTTAAAAAAAGAAGAAAGAAGGAGATAGTAAAAGGAGATAAAGAACTACTTATTTATATTTTAGAAGAGGCTAAAGGCTGCTTAACTATACACTTAATAATAATAATAGTAACTATTTATACTCTACCTCTATTTTAAATATACCTAGCTAATATAAATAAACTATAATAATTACTCTACACTTAAGAGAGGTATTAGTGTAATAATAAGCTATTAAGGTAAACTACTTAAACGCAAAATATTTATAACTGTTTTTAGAGAAGAAGAGAAAGAAGAAAAGTAAATAGCTACAATTAATAACTAGCAGTTAAGATATATTATAGAGAGGCCTTAAGTCTAGAAGGAGAGAAAGGAGAGAAAGAAGGGTGTATTATAGACTTAAGCCTATAGCTTAAGTCTTTATATAGAGTTAGAAAAAGGAGCTAAAGAGAGAGAAAAGAGTACTTTAGTAAGTAAAGGAATAGAAGTAAACTACACTGTTATGGACTCGAGCCTTAGGCTCGGGTCTTTCAGTAGAGGGAGGACAGCAGGAGAGGGATAGAGGTCTATATAGGTAAAGGGATAGAAGCAAGCTGCATTCGTCTAGAGGTTAGCTAGACTTTACTAGGCCCTAGAGAGAGAACCTTAGCTATAGAGTATATGCTAAAAGGGGCTCCTAAGGGGATAGACCTACCCCTAGATATATAGTATAAGAGTATAGAGAGGCTTCTAGTTCCTTCTCTCTTCCTCCTTTTCTCTCTATAATTATAGTTCTTATTATAAACGCTAGTTAGCAGCAGCTACTAGATTAGTCTATTATATACTATAATTATTCTATAGATAGAACACTAGCGAGAACAATATTGTTTAGTTATAGCAATAAGGGCCTAGCTAGTTAGCTTAAGCACCCTTTTAACCTCTATAGAGAGGTAGAGAAAAACACAGAAGAAATTAGCTAGAAAGCAGTAGAAATTACAGCACTTTACGAATTAGTTAAGAGCTAATCTCTATAGATAAAGGAACTGCAATACTTTACAATAGACTATATATAGAAAGAAGAGCAGCTTTAAGCTGTAGTAGGCTAGCAGCTAGAGAAACCTAAATAGAAGCCTCTACCTATAGTAAACCCTTACAATAGAAATAAATAGAGCTTTTAGGCCTAGCAAATAGTAATTACCTAAAAGCTCTAGGCTAATAGCACCTTTATAGGCACAATATAGAACTAGTAGTACTATTTATACTAAAGCTTATTGCTTAAGGTTTAATAAAGAGTAGCTACCTATTATAAGGTAGGTAAAGTAAGAGGATATAATATATAGAGGTTCCTTAATTACTTAAAATTAGTCTTTATAGATCCTTATTAATAGAACTAGGCCTTAATTAAGCTTAATTAGCTTTAATAGAGTAACAATAAGTAGTTTATAGAATTCTATATTTATTTTAAGGAGAAAATCGCGCTAGTAGAAGGGGCTAACTAGAATAATAGCATAAAGTTAGCTAAGTTATAGACAGCGCTTAATAAGGAAATAAGGGATTATAGTATAGAGAGGGATATTCTCTATTATAACTACCTTTAGGCAGTAAAGCGCTACTACAGTATTACATTAGACCTTAAGTTATATTGCATTAAGGAACAATACTAGCTAAAATGTAGCTCTAGCGCTAAAGAGCCCTAGAATAGCAATACTAAAATAACTAAAGTTAACGCTATAGGAACTTAATAGAGATAGAAAGAGAGCATAAAGAAATCTAGGGTAAGATAACTAGATAAGAATGCTTTATAAGTAAAGTAAATATTTAAGGCTAAACTTAAAAAATACTGCTAAAAGAGGCAATACCTTTAGTGTAAGTTGTTTTAACACTATATTTAAGAATATAGATAGTAACTAGTAGAATATAAGCTAGAGTTAACTAGCGTATAGGCAGTAGTAACAAACAATATATAGAAGGAGAACTCTAATAAGTTAAAAAAAGGCTTATCTCTAGCCTTAAGCTTAGTATAGAGGTAAAGGTAATATAAATAACGTAATAACTCTTACTTAGTAAGCAGCTAAAAGAAGAATATAGAGAGATAACTAAGAAAATAGATATATTACTATTTCTTATCTCTATACTCTTTAACTAACTGTTGTTCTATAATATATAGATAAATAGTAGGTATAACTACTTTACTGTAATAAGTAAGAGTTTAGTGTAATACTTTAGCTTAAAGTAGGTTCTATTGCTATATAAAAGAATAGTATAAATAGTAGTAAAGGTTAAATAGTAGTTCTATAATAGCTACTAAAGGAGCGCCTTAATTACTTCTTTAGTTTACTTATAGGTAGATATTAACAGCTAGGTCTTCCTAGTAGTAGCCTATATAATCCTAGGCTTAACCTAAGATTATATCTTTAAGAGCCTATAGTTAGCCTATAATAGAATTGTCCTTAACGCTGCTAGCTAGAGCCTATTAGTAGGTAAGGCTAAGGGCTTTATAATCTAAGCAGTAGGAGCTTAAGGCGTTAAGGACCTAATAAGACTAATGTTAGCAGTAGTTTATAGCGCTCTAATAAAATAGAGTAAGAGCTAAGAGGTTGCTATACATTTTATTGCTATAAGCCTTTAGGAAATTACCTCTATATTATTATTATAAATATCTCTAAAAGGCCTTAATCTACTAATGCTACTACCTAAATTAGAGAACTTTTATAATCTTTTTAAAGAAAAGAAGGCCTAAGGCCTTCTACTATATAAAAAGAGGCTAGATTACTATATTAAGCTAAAACAGCAGCTAAATAGCTCCTTACTGTTACTGCTGTAGGCTTTACTGTATAATATACTATAGAACTATTTATTAGAAATTAAAAGGTAGGTAATAGACCTAATAGATAAAGAATAGATCTAAGCTAGCTTCTCTTTAGCAGTAGTACCTATTCTTTTAGCTAAAAAGCTAAGTAAAGAATAGTAATTCTATATTAATTATTAAGCCCTTAATAAGATTATAGAATAGAACTATTACTTACTTCTCTTAATAAAGAAGACGCTTAAGTTATTATTAAAGGTACACTAGTTTACTAAACTAAATATATAGTTAGCCTTCTATAGAATCTAGATAGTAAATAGTAAAGAGTACCTTACAGCGTTCTATACTTAGTTTAGCCTCTTTAAATAGCTAGTTTGCCCCTTTAGGTTAGTAAGAGCTTCTACTATATTCTAATAATATATTAATAGTGCACTAGAAGAGGCCCTTAGAGATTATATAACTGCTTATCTAAATAACGTTCTTATTTACACTAGAGGTTCTAGGAAAGACTATATACATAAGGTATAGAGAATTCTAGAAAAGTTATAGTTAGTAGAGCTACACTTAGATCTTAAGAAATACTGCTTTACTATAACTAAAGTTAAATACCTTAGCTTTATAGTTATAGTAAGAAGGGAGATATACTTAAATCTAAAGAAGATTATAGCTATTTAGAAGTAGTAAGCTTTTACTAGGTTGTAAGAGGTATAAAGCTTCCTTAGATTTATAAACTTTTACTGTAACTTTATATTAGATTTCTTAGATATTATAGAGCCCTTAGTTAACTTAATAAAGAAGGGAGTTTTATTTTAGTAAATAGAGAAATATAAAAGGTTATTTATAAGGCTTAAGGAAGCCTTTACCTTATACCTAGTCTTAGCCTAGTAGAACCCTAAGAAGAATATAGTAGTAGAGGCTAATTACTTAGGAGAGGCCCTTAGTGGCTGTTTATCCTAATATAATAAAGCTAGTATACTGCAGCCTATAGTATACTATTTAGCTAGGTTATCTCTAGCTTAACGTAATTATACTATTTATAATAAGGAACTCTTAGCAATAATATCTTGCCTTAAAGCCTAAGCAGTAGAGTTATAAGGAGTAGTGCATTCCTTTATAATCCTTATAGACTATAAGAATCTAGAATACTTTACGTCTTTATAAGAGATCTTTAAGCATTAAGCTAGATAGGTAGAGCTTCTCTCTCTCTTTAACTACTACCTATAATACTGCTTAGGGCTGTAAGTATTGAAAATAATAGGGATTACAGGACTAGATATCTAAGAGGGTAGTGGTCTCTTAGATTTAGCACCTGTAATTACTCCTAGCAATTATCACGTAGTGGAAGCAGCAGCGGCCTAAATCAAGCTGTAGTGTATAGTATAGATTACGTAGAGGCAATAGATAACTGTAATAGTAGTATCTTTATATTAAGAGCGCTGTAACGAACTTAATGAGGGTAGGATCTCGAATCTTTCCAGTCCCTTATAGACCTACCGACTATATCGGCGGGCCGTAGTTGCTAGAAGGGGCTTGTAGGCCACTTTATAATTTCCGCAAAAAGATTTACTATATAAAAACAAAAAAATCGACTCACAGCTATACAAACGAGACGCTTACGTGCACAATTTAACAAATTCCACTAATAATAAGCAACCCTTATAAGCAACCCTATCCAACAATTATACTATTAGATAGCCCTAATTCTTAGCTTTCGAATGGTATACTTCTTGAATTTCTACTATTGCTAGTTGTGGAGAAAATCGCTGTTAAAGTTAACTATAGGTTAGGCAACCTTGCCTTAGTCGAATCTAGATGTTTTGTATCTAGTAACAGCGATATCTCTACCAAAAATCAACGTAACAAAACCTAGTTAGGGTCACGTGATAGAGCAACTAATAGGCAACTAGCAAGCATAAAAATAGGCTATACAGGGTAGCTTATTTTTAACAGTAAGTAGAGCAACTAGATGCATTATTACAATAAAAGTAAGATTAAGATAGAGCAACGCTATAGATAGGCTAGGTCCTCTAGCCTCTCTCTATTAGCTGCCTTAGCACTCTCTATAGAGATAAGGAGGAGAAGGAGGTTATAGAGAATATTAGGGTAGAAACAGCTAGTAAAGCAACGCTAAGAAGTTAACTAGCTGCAGCTTTATAGATACTAGCTAGAACAACGCTATTCTTAGATAAACACTTATAAAGCTTATAGAACTAAGGAGTATAGAAAGACTTAGTATACTTAATAAGGTTAAATGTAGTCTAGAAAGGGAAGAGAAGGTTTCTATTAAAAGTAAAAACATAAGAATAGATTGTAAACTATACCCTTAATGTATAAGGGGCGCTAGTCTACTAGAGCTGCCTCTAGGTCCTTAAGTATAAGCTATTAACTACTATACTAATATATAGAATATATAAGTTACTAATGTTAAGCTACTTAGGACAAAATACTACGTTTTAGGCATTAATATATAACTATTACTAGAATAGGCTATTCTAAGATATTGCTTAATACATTTAAAATTGCTACTATTATAGTAGCTAGAAAAGTAGAAGGTTATAGTAAGGCCTCTTACAACCTATTTTAGCGCTAAATAGGTACTAGTTATAGATCTCTATAGATTTTATAATAGATTTACTAGCGCTAAACTAGGCTACACTCTTTTACTTAATAGTTATTACTAATTAACTTTTAAAGTATATATAGTTAGAGGCAATAACCTCTATAAAGGTAGAGAAATACACTTAGTAGTTTAAGCATTATTAGTAGTAGTTTTATAGATTCCTAAAATAAATTATCTCTAACTATAGTTTAAATTAATTAAGTACCTTTTAAACTACTCTTTATTGCCTTATTAGAATTAAATAATTACTATTTATATTCTATTACTTATAAATAAACAGTAGAATAAAGAGAGTTAATTAGGAAGTATAACTAATTCTATAGGTTATAGTTGCCTTTTTATAGTTTAACTAGCCTAAATATCTTCTTATATATTAGCTAGCTATTAACAATAGGAATTCCTTAGTAACTAATATAAGTTTAAACTAAGCAATATATAGATATAATATAGACTTTATCTAAAAGCTTATAAATAAAGAGAAGTCCTAAGTTTTATATAAGGGGTAGGCCTTAGCGTTCCTTAAACAGCTATAGAAAGGTATAAATATTACTTAAGCTATAATTAACTTTACCTAGTAGAGGCAGTAAAAGTAGTTAAATAGAAGCTATAAGCTAGTAGAATAGTATAAGGTAAAGAACTTAGTTTAGCTAATGCTCTATTATATTAAGATAAACTACTTAAGTTAGAAGCTTAATTAAGTTATAGTAAAGTATATAGTTATAGATATACTAATACCTTTAACTATAAAGTTAGATATTCTACTAGGAATTTATCTAGTTTTCTATATTAATCTTATTAAGTAAGTAGCAATAAACCTCTTACTTTTTTAGTAATTAGTAAACTTAAGGCTTAGTCTTAAGCTAACTATAATAAATACTAATTTATTCTTTAAGGAGTATAAAGTAAAGGAAATTCTAGCTACTAAAAATGCTTTAGGCTAAAGAAAACACTATTAAGTGCTTATTAAGTAGGTAGAATTTATTTAATCTATATAGAAACTACTAAAGAACTTCCTTAATATAGAGGCACTAAATTAATTTAAGTTATAGTAAAAGAACGCTTAATTTAATAATAGGCCTAGTAAAAGTATAGTAAAATTTTATATAAACTTTAATAATAACTTAGTAATTCTTAACTAAAAATAAAGAAAAATAAACTCTCCTTTATAGAGGCTTATATAATTATTATAAAAAAAAAAAATAAAAACAAAAGAAATTTCTTAGTAAGTAGTAAAGAGGCAGTAGTGCTTATAGCGTAAAGGTATAACTACTTAGAAAGCGCCTTATTACTCTTTAAGTAGTTATAGAATAGAAGCTAAAGAAGCTATATAGTGCTCCTAGAGTAGTATAGAAGCTAGAGCTAGAATAGTAGCGTTAGCAGAAGGTATAGGGGCTAGAGTAGGTAAGAATATAACTAGTGCTCTAGATTAAGGCTTTACTCTAGTAGGTATAAGTAAGAATATAATATCTTAAATAGCTTAGTGCCTTAAGCATAAAGGTATAGTCCTTAAGAGGAGAAAGATAAAAAGAAAGAAGGTAAAGAGAGTAGTAAGCTAAATTAAGGTTATATACTCTAGGAATATAAATAGTAATTAGTGCTATAAGTAGTTTAAGCTTTTAAGCTCTACCTAAAGGTAGATATATTTCTAGTGTATTACCTTAAGGTTATTCTATAAGGGTAAAGGAATAATATATAGTAGTAAAGAAGCCTTATATAGTAGTAAAAGAGCAGCAGTAGTAGAGGTTAGTAGTATATAATAAGGTGTAAGTATAGGCAGTAGCAATAAGGAAAGTATAGTAATAGCAATAGTAGCAGTAAGTATAAAGAGAGATAAGAAGTTATTATTAATATCTATAAAAATATACTTATACTTATTAAGGTTAAACTTATTATTCTTTAGAACAATAGAGACTATAGTGCTCTTATAGTTAGTAAAGAGAGAGAGAGTAAGTATAGAAAGATAATTAGTTTAAGTTATATAGTAAAAAGAAGAAGAGAGTGTAACCTTCTTTTCTATATAATTAGCAGTAAGTACGTTCTTAAGGATAGAGTTATAGTAGTTATATATATTTAAAAATTTATATATAAGAATTATATAGTAGAAAAGCTAGCTAGTATAAGGGGGGATTAATATAGACTTAACTGTAAAACCTTAGTTAATAAGTTTCTATATTTAAGTAAAGTAATACTATAGATAAGAATGCTTAGTAAAGAGGCTAGGATTCTAAATATAACCTTAATGCCTCTATATATATAGTTAGTATTCTCTCCTTTAGCTAGAACAACAATTATATAAGCCTTTTTTATAAAGGTTATTATAGTATAGTATATAGATATCCTTAAGAATATTACTATTAAATAACTCTAAATTGTTTAAGTCCCCTTATATAAAGAAACTATAGATATAGTAGCAGTAAGAGACTAATAGTACTGTAGAAGTAGAAGCAGTAAGAGCGCTAGCGCTAGTAATATAACTGCTAAAGTTCTAAATATACTTCTAGTTAGTAAAGAAATAAGCTATATATAAGTAAAGAGGCAGTGTACTTTAGGCTAATAAGACAACATTTTGCGATTTTAATTAATAAGCTACTAGTAGTTAAATAAATTCTATTTAGATATATTAAAAAGAGGTTCTTTTATATTAAAAGAAGCAGCAGTAGCTATATAGTAAAGTAAGGAATTTTAGGAAACTACAATAGAATTATTTAGTTATAATATAGAGGTAAAATAAAATATAAAGGAGAAAAGAAAAGATAAAAAAGGGAAAAGAGGAATTATTTATTTTTATATTAGAAATAGCTAAAGGCTAGCTACTAGTTTATTATACACTAAAGGGATAACATTAATAATAACTATTTACGCTCTACTAGCTGTTAGTTTATTGTACGCTAAAAGAATAACACTAATAACAACTGTTTACGCTCTATACTCTTAATAATACCCCTTATATATAGATAGGTTATATACATCTAATAACTGTTTATAATAGCAATAAGGATAAAAGAGAGAGAGTGCCTTTTAGTTAATAAAAGAGATTATTATATAATAATTGCTTTAAACATAAAAAGATATAGAGATATAGGCAGTTTACGCACTAGCAACACTAGCATTAAGGCTAGTGCCTATATAATAGGCAGATAATTAATAGCTATATATAGAGGATTATAAGGTAAAGAGAGAGTAGAGGGTTAATAGACCCTAGAAGGGTATAATTAAGTAAAGGGGCGTAATTAACCTATTATAGCGTAACTAATAGGTTAGTTAGTAGAGCAATTAATAGCTGTTGCTAAGGTACTATAAGCAATTAAAGGGAAGGGAGGTAGAGTAGATATTTATTTATATATTAGCTCTATAACATTGCGCTAACAACAAATAGTGCATTAGTGCAGCAATAGAACAGCTAAAGTAAAGCGCCTAGGTATAAACATTATACCTCTATTCTTTTATAAGTAAATAATAGAGGAAATATAGAGAGAGAGCAGATAGAGAGTTAGCTGCTATCTATAGTACCTACTATAAACAACAAAAGGGATTATTATAGAGCCTAGAAGAAGAAGGAGGGTATATTATAAACTTAAGCCTTAAGCTTAGGTCTTTTAGTAAAAGGAGGACAGTAAAAGAGAGATAGAGGTCTATATAGGTAAAGGGATAGAAGTAAGCTGTATTTATTTAGGGGTTAGCTAAACTTTACTAGGCCCTAGAGAGAGAACCTTAGCTATAAAGTATATACTAAAAGGGGCTCCTAAGGGGATAGACCTACCCCTAAATATATAGTATAGGGGCATAGGGAGGCTTCTAGTTCCTTCTCTCTTCCTCCTTTCCTCCCTATAATTATAGTTCTTATTATAGACGCTAGTTAGCAGCAGCCACTAGGTCAGTCCATTACATACACCTAACTATAGGTTAACTAGAACTTTACTAGGCACTATATAGAGAGAACAGTAGTTAAGGGATAGTAAAGAAAGGGATATATCTATATAGAGAGAGGAAGAAAGATAGACTGCATTAGTTTAGGAGTTAGCTAGAGCTTAGCTAAGCTTATTAGAAGGAACCTTAGTTATAGAGTGTAGGATAAAGGGGGAGTATAGAGGAAGGGGTCTACTCTTCTCCTCTAGTATATAGCTTAGAGAATAGAGGGAGTTCTCTACTCTCTCTCTCTTTTCTCTCTATAATTATAGTTCTTATTATAGACGCTAGTTAGCAGCAGCCACTAGGCCAGTCCATTACACAGCGCTCTTAATTTAAGATACCACTATTATTATAGTTATCTACTGCATTCTACGTGATTAGTACTACACACTACAGCTTGATTTAGGCCGCTGCTGCTTCCACTACGTGATAATTGCTAGGAGCAATTACAGGTGCTAATCTAAGAGACCACTACCCTCTTAGATATCTAGTCCTGTAATCCCTATTATTTTCAATAGCTCTTAACTAATTCGCGAAGCGCTGCGATTTCCGCCGCCTTCTAGCCTATTCCTGCTGTGTTTTCCCCTACTCCCCTATAGGGGTTAAAAGGGTGCCCGGGTTGGTTGGCTAGGCTCTTGCCGCTATAACCGAACGACATCGTTCTCGCTGGTGTTCCGTCTATGGGATAATTACGAGTCCGCGTCGATCCCCCCTTGTACTGGCCAGCCCGCCCGCCGAACGATCCTCACGCGCGAGTTTCTGAACGTGCGCAACCATTACGACAACGTCCTCGAGGATGCGCTCGCTGCCGATCGCGCGGGAGAGGAGGTTACGCCCTCTCCTCCTCCTTGCTGCATGACCCAGGCTAGTGGCCCTTCTGCGCCCGCTCCCGCTCCCCCTGCTAACCGTAAGAGCGTCGCGGCCTCTATCGTCCTAGAGGACGACGAGTTCGATCCTAACGAGTATAAGTACGTCCACGGCGGCGGGGGGGCGGCAGTAGCGGAGGTCAGCGGCGCGCGACAAGACGCACGCATAGGCGGGGGCGAGGACGAGGGCACGGCGACGGCGGCGGTAGGGTTAGGGTTAGGGTTAACCCTAACCCTAAGATTTACACTCTTCTACACACTAGAAGCTTCTTTATCTTCTCTCTCTTCTGTTATCTCTTCTATCTTCTATTTAATAGTTATAAGCCTGGTTTACTCTTCTTTAGTATCTCTTCCTTTTTAATAACTCTATTATCCTCTTTAGCTCCCTAAAGCTATTTACACTATTCTGTTATTATAGATACCTATTATCTTCAATAACACTCTTTTTATTATATAGTTACGTGCCTCTTACTACACTATATAATCTTGTTATCTATTACAATAGCATCTTTTCTGTTATCTACAACAATAACATTCTTTCTTGTTATCTACAACAATAACCTCTTTTCTCGTTATCTACTACAATAACAACCTCTCTAGTATTAGTTACGTAATATTAATCCTAACCCTAACCCTAGCCCTAGAGGGTTAGCAAAAGGAGTTAGTTATTAACCCCTTTTTAAAGAGATAATACTTATAATAATTCAACAATAAGTTAAGCAGTAACGCTACTAAAAGCGCCCTAATTTTCCCTATAAATTTCGCACTAATTCAAAATCTAATTTCTATTCTAAATTGACCTTTAAAAATAGAATATTTCCTATAATTTATCTTCCTAATTTTCTTTTAGCATAAGTTTTAAATCTAACAGCAAAGTATAACGTTAATTTTGCTCTCGAAATCTATACTAAATTTAACAACGAATTCTACGCTAAATTTAACACTAATTACAATATAGATTTCTACTATAAATTCTTTATCGATTCCTCTACTAGATTTACACTATAGATTCTACTATAGAGCTTAAATTAATAGCTTAATACTAACTTTATACAGCAAGAGACTAGAATTACTAGATTTTAGTTATTAAGAAATACGCAACTAACAAAGGAGTCTAGAACTACCTAGATCTAGAAAACAACAATAAAGAAGAGCTAACTAAACTATAAGAGCTAATTCTAAAGGATATTAACAAAAAGGTAACTATAGTAAGGGATTTAAGCAAATATAAATTCTCTCTTCTATAGTTCCTTTATATATAATATTAAATAAAGCTCTAGGACTATTACAACTAGAAGAAAGCTCTTAACAGTATCTAACAATAGATAGTTAAAACAGTTAGTAACTATTATAAAACTATTAGCTATAAATACAATATCTCTAGGCAGCTTCTTCTTCTTTAACAATAATTAAAGCTAATATCTTAGGACAACAAAAAAGAAGTACTCTCTTAATATAAATTAGTATTAAAGAGTGCCTCTAGAACTAAGATAAAGGAATTTATTATATCCTTTAAGAAAGTGCTCTTAGAAGTACAGTAAATCGATCTTCTAAATACCTACAATCTTTAGCTAACTTTAGACTTCCTTAACGCTATTTAGCAAATTAACCCTTCCTTTTCGACCTACTAGCACAATAGAATTAGAGATAAATCTATCTCTAATAAGCTAAATTAGAAGGAAAACATACTAGATAGCCACTAAGTCGCGAATCTTTTCGAAAGCTAAATAAAGGCTAACAATAACTATTGAAAATAATAGGGATTACAGGACTAGATATCTAAGAGGGTAGTAGTCTCTTAGATTTAGCACCTGTAATTGCTCCTAGCAATTATTACGTAGTAGAAGCAGCAGCGGCCTAAATTAAGCTATAGTGTATAGTATAAATTACGTAGAAGGCAATAGATAACTGTAATAGTAGTATCTTTATATTAAGAGCACTGTAACGAACTTAGTAAGGGTAGAATCTCGAATCTTTCTAGTCCCTTATAGACCTACTAACTATATTAGCGGGCTGTAGTCGCTAGAAGGGGCTTATAGGCTACTTTATAATTTCCGCAAAAAGATTTACTATATAAAAACAAAAAAATCGACTTACGGCTATACAAACGAGATGCCTATATGCATAATTTAATAAATTCCACTAATAACAAGCAACCCTTATAAGTAACTCTATCTAACAATTATACTATTAGATAGCCCTAATTCTTAGCTTTTAAATAGTATACTTCTTGAATTTCTACTATTGCTAGTTGTAGAGAAAATCACAGTTAAAGTTAACTATAGGTTAGGTAACTTTGCCTTAGTTGAATCTAGATATTTGCATCTAGTAACAACAATATCTCTACTAAAAATCAACGTAACAAGACCTAATAAGGGTTACGTAATAGAGCAACTAGTAGGTATAAAAATAGGCTATACAGGGTAGCTTATTTTTAACACTCCCTCTAGAAATGTGAGAAGTAACTAATTCTATAAGTATAGCTTAGCTCCTTTAAAGGATATCTAAGCTAGAATTAACTAACGAAATACAGTACTAATAACAGGATTAAATAACATAACCAATTCTAGCAATTCCAGGGTAGTTATAGTTGAATATAACTAGTTATTGTTGATTGTTTTTGTTGTTTTTAATTTTTAACTGTTTTTCGTTGCTTTTCGATTTTTCGAGTGTTTTTGTTGCTTTTATAAGCTAGCTAGAAAGCTCTAGTAACTTAATAAATTATTAATGCTTTTGAATAGCAAGAGGCTTAGTTAGGCTATCTGCTAGCATCTAATTTATATCAATATAACTAACCTTAGCTATACCTTTACGAATCTTTTCCCTAATGTAGTTAAACTTTAGAAGGGTGTGCTTAGTTCTACTATACAACGTTAAGTTGTAAGCAGTAACTATAGCGCCTTAATTATTACACCTAATAGGAATAGAAGGGGTTAAAGGCAGCTTTATCTCCTTAAAAAGGCCGTAGAGCTACTCTAATTCCCTTATAGCTTTAGATAATGTATTAGATTCTGCTTCTAATGTGGAAAGAGCAATAGTACTAGCTTTCTTCGATTTCTAGCTAATAGGTCCACTAGCTAGCTTATATAGATAAGTATAGGTTGATTTAGAAGAGGTTTTATCACCGGCAAAATCGCTATTGCAATAACTAAGGAGGGTTTTAAGTACTTCTTTGCAACTAATAGAGCTATTAGAAGCTTTAGAAGAAGACCTTATAGGGTGTAGACTAGAACGCTTATAGATAATAGCAAGGCTTCTAGTACCACTTAAGTACCTTAGAAGGTACTTAGAGGCATTTAGGTGCTCTATATAGGACTTAGCTAGGAAGGTTAATAGCCACTGAACGGAAAAAGCAATATTAGCCCTAGTTAGCAACATAAGATACATAATAGTACCTATAATGCTCTAATAAAGCTTATAATCGGATTTTAAGAGAGGTTTTGTAACTAGTTGCTTTAGAATCCCTAGCTGTATAGGGATAGAAGCTGGCTTAGCATCTAGCATATTAAACCTTTCTAGAGCTTTAAGGATGTATTAAGATTAGTGGATTTTAATAGACCTTTTAGACCTATTACAGGTGATTTATACACCTAGAAAGAATTCTACTGGTCCTCTATCTTCTATTGAATAAGCTTTATTTAATAGCTTCTTTAGCTTGTTAATATAGCTTAGATTTAGACTAATTAGAAGACAGTTATCTACGTAAGTAGCAATATATGTAGATGTAGCTGGGTTATAAAAGACTGCTAGGTCTAATATAAGGGGTTTAAATCCGTGCTTTTGAAGTAATTCTGTTAGAATTTGCTGCTATTCTCTAGAACTTTACTTTAGACTATAGAGGGATTTTTCTAGCTTAATTACTTGCTCCTTAAAAGGCTTGTAATTACAGCTTTTTAGTAGCTTAGCTACTAATAGCGATGCTTGCTCTGTAAATTCAACGAATCCAGCTAGGATTTCTATATAAATAGCTTCCTTTAGCTTGCTATTTAAAAACGCCCCTATAAAATTGATTTGCTTAACTTCCTAGTTATTAAAAGCTGCAAGAGCTAATAATATATGCTAGCTAGAAGGAATACTAGTTGCAGTAAAGGTCTCTAGGTAATCTTAACCTTCTATTTATATAAATCCCTTAGCAACAAGGCGGGCCTTATATTTAATAGGATTATTTTCTTTATCCTTTTTAAGCCTATAAACAAGCCTATTCTTTAGAACTCTTTAGCCCTTAGGTACTTAGTCTTTCCCTATAAATTTAAAGGTTCTAGCAGCTAATAGCTGCTTAAATTCGCTATAGGTAGCTTCTATCTAATGCTGCTTAGCAGAGCTTTTTAGGGCTTACTTCTACGTATTAGGAAGTTTATCCTTGCTATTAGAAATAGCTGCTTTAGTTCTAGCCTTAAAACATAGATCCTTTATTAAGGAAAATATATCTCTATCTAGATCTATAGCATTAGCATTAATGGATTTAGCTTCAGCTTCTATAGGTTCTATATTAGCCTGAGGGGCTTCTATAGTTATAGGGGCTTTAGGGGCCTCTATAGCTTCTATAGGGTTGCTTAGTAGAAGAGCTTAATCTATAGGTTCTAGTGGATGATTCGGCACATCTAGATAACTAGGATATGGATACTTAGGAGTATAATTATCCACTAATTGCTAGTTATCGCTATCTCTCTCTAAAGGATTATTTACTATAGAACCAATAGGAACCTTAGGGATACTCTATAAAATAGGACCTATTCCTTCTATAATTTTAACGAAGCTAGTCTTTATAATAGCTTGTTTAGAGGGGATGTATATTAAATATACATTAGAACCTAGTGTAGCTAAAAGTCTACTAGGAATAGTTCTTTTAGCTAGCTTCTGCAACCTAGATTGTTGTTCTAAAGGAATTAGAACTTCGCAATAGGAGCCTATAGCCCTTATTTTGGTAAAATTAGGCTTATAGGTCTTAGAAGGCTCTAAATTAGCTAGAAATAGCTGTTTAGGACTTAGTAGCTTAGTAGTATTAGCTGTAATATTTACTAAATCCACTATAGTAGGAAGAATGTAAGACTAAAGATATAGAGGTAATTGTAACTACTGTAGGGTAGCATACAAACGGTCTAGAAGTACCCTTATAGCTCTCTCTATTAGCCTATTCTGTTTATAAATATAGGGGCAAGAGGTGCTAAAGCAAATACCCTTAGAAGATAGCTAAGCTTGCAACCTAGTATTAATTTCTATACTACTATTAAAATAAAGGTGTTTAGGGTAGCAGTTATACTAGTTCTTTAACTCCTTAAAGAAGCCTTTAATACAGCTATAGAGAGTAAAACCCTCTTTATTAGCTAGATTAAAAGACTACTTATACTGTAATTTTCTATTAATTAGAAAAAGAACTAAAGACCTTTTGTTGTGTAGTATAGGCTCTATTCTAATGGTATCTCCCTCTATAATATCTAAACATCTAGGGAGGTCAGGAATAGCACGCTTGCTAGGTCTTTTAACAGCTTTAGCTTAATTGTAAGCTAGGCAGTTAAAATCCTTTTCCTTGATTTTTGTAAAATTAGGAATACCTTTAGTAATAGAAGCAGTCTTCTTTAGTAAAGGGAGTTCTATATGCCCTAATCTAACGTGCTAAGTAGCAGCTAATTCTAGGAGCTTCTTATAGGAAGAAGAAGCAGTAGTAGGAGAATTACTACTAGAATTATTATTAGAGCTAGCTTCCTGTTGCTCCCTATTTTACTAGATCTCTTAAGAACTACAGGCCTCGTTTAAGGGATCTAGACAGCTATTTCCTCCAATATCCAGCAACTTAGGATTTAGACCTTCTAAATCCTTATTATTAGAAGGAATCTAACTAGGAGCCCGTTTAGGAACTAGGGCTAATAGCTCTATAGCATCGTTATTAGTATTATCTTCTTCTTCTTTAAAATTAGATAATTCCTCGATTCAGCTATATTCCTTAGGATTAAAACTAGGCTGTTAAGGGATTTAAACCTCTATAGAATAACTAGTATTATAACTGCTATTATACCTATTACTAGTAAATCCTATATAAGAGAGATTTACGTGGTTTTTACACACTCTAGGGGTCTCTTGCCCCTTAAGCTGTAAGAAGAAACCATGCTTTTTGGGATTTAGATGCCTACAGCAGCTTCTATTAGCTAGAAATAGCTGATTTCTAAGGAGAGTACCCCCTATTAAATAGTGCTTTAGACTACTAATTAGGTTAGTATCTAAACCTAGGCAATATAGAGCATCCTTTAGAGCTAAAGGCCTGTATTTAGCTAGATTTATACTAATTAGTACCTAGAATACAGCAGTTCCCTGTCCTTTAGGATAAATAGAACCTCCTCTAGTAGCAATAGGCACGGTTTTACCCTTTTTTATAGGCTTAAAAGTCCTAAAAAATGCCTTATTGTTAACTATATAACAGGTAGAACCTATATTGTATAGTGGAGAGTTTTTAATTATTCTATTTAAATAGTTAAAAGAAGGGGTATTATTACTAGTAGTACTAGTTGTTAAAAATAAGCTACCCTGTATAGCCTATTTTTATGCCTACTAGTTGCTCTATCACGTGACCCTTACTAGGTCTTGTTACGTTGATTTTTAGTAGAGATATCGTTGTTACTAGATGCAAACATCTAGATTTGACTAGGGCAGAGTTGCCTAACCTATAGTCAACTTTAACTGCGATTTTCTCCACAACTAGCGATAGTAGAAATTCAAGAAGTATACTATTCGAAAGCTAAGAATTAGAGCTATCTAATGGTATAATTGTTGGATAGAGTTGCTTATAAGGGTTGCTTGTTATTAGTGGAATTTGTTAAATTGTGCATGTAGGCGTCTCGTTTGTATAGCTGTAAGTCGATTTTTTTGTTTTTATATAGTAAATCTTTTTGCGGAAATTATAAAGTAGCCTATAAGCCCCTTCTAGCGACTATAGCCTGCCGATATAGTCGGTAGGTCTATAAGGGACTAGAAAGATTCGAGATCCTACCCTTACTAACTTATTCGTTACAGCGCTCTCAATATAAAGATACCACTATTACAGTTATCTATTGCCTCTACGTAATCTAGTACTATACACTACAGCTTAATTTAGGCTGCTGCTGCTTCCACTACGTGATAATTGCTAGGAGCAATTACAGGTGTTAAATCTAAGAGACCACTACCCTCTTCTATCTAGTCCTATAATCCCTATAATTTTCAAAAGGTTATAAGCCCGGAAGACCTATCTGCAAGCTGTTAGCCCGCTGAAAATCTACTATTGTGTACTGTATTACCCACTAGAAGCTATATTAAGACCTACGCTAGCAGCTATTGCTGCCAAAAATTAGTAGCTTGCTGGAAGCTATTAATACCTGCTGCATATACATCGCTAGCCACTATACTGGTGTTTTCATTCTGCCCACCCTGTGCCTCCTGCACTCTATGCACCCTATACATACACACTTTTAAAGCTATTCTTAATAGCTAGGTTCTATTGTCGCGCAACATTAAAATATATACATCTATATACATTATATTTGCACTGTAAATCGTTTTATTAGGCACTGCCTAATTAATTATTTCTATCGAGAAATAAGCTTAACGCTGCACTGCATCGCTTGTTGTTGTTATTATATCGTGCACCCTGTGCACCTCTGTTAGTAGCTATACTACAATTTGTAGTGCACGCCTAACAGCTCTTGTTGCAGATATTCCTGTGTTTTCAGTTGCAGAATTAATTTATATAGTAATCCCACTAGTCGGGATTTTAAAGTAGGAATTAGCTGGATATCCCTAAATTAGCTGTGCCTAGGTCTCCACTGATTTATTAGAACCTAATTGGAGAAGAATCTCCTGAATTTTTTAGCTAAAAATAGCTAGGACCTGTGTTTTGTGCCCCTCACAACCGCTTGTCAATCTGGTCTGCTATACAAATTGTATACGCATATAGATCGCAATATAACGCAGCCTTTAGAGCCTGTTATACCTATTACGAAAGAAATTAGAGAAAAATCTTAGTATAATTTCTAAAGATATAGGGCACTTCTAGGCCTATAGTAGAGCAATCTATTGATATCTAGTAGAGGTTACTACTGTTATTTACTACCTTTTCCACTGTAATTTAGGCTATAATTAGCTATAAAGAGCGTTAAATTAGCTATTAAAACCCTTAAAATAGCACTAAAAGGAACAGGCAAGGGAAAGAGCATAAGCCCTAAACGGGGTAGTAGTTCTAGTACACTAGCTACAGCTGCTACTAGCTTTCCTAGTCCAGTAAGGTCCCCCCCTTAGCTAGTAGATTCCTCTTCTAATAAAGAAGATTATACAGCTGAGAAGGCTCTAAAGGAAGCTAGATTAGCTTCTAAAAGAGTAGTGTAAGTCTATAATGTGCAAGCTAATCTAAAAGCTTAAATGGATAAGCAACAAGAGACCCTAAATAGATTTATTAGGCATAGTGAAGCAAAATAAAGCCAAAATAAAGGTAATATAGCTGATTTACTAAGTAAATTAGATACTATAATTACATCTATAGGTAATCTCTCTATAGGGTCTCCTAAAGCAGATCCTGTTACTTCTAGGACTTCTAAAGTCTCTTTTAAAGCCCCTAAACCTTCTAGTTCTAATAGTGCTACTTTTCTGCCTGCTTTTAATAAAGGCACTATAAAAGAGCTAAATAAGAAGGTCCACTTAATTCTAGAGGCTGCTAAGCTAAAAGGCCCTAAAAATTTTGAACAGTAGAAGCAAGCTTTAACTATTCAATTTAGGGCCCTAGGATTCCCTTAATTTATTAATAATCCTAGTATAGCTAGTACGTTAGTAGATTTAGAGCAAGCTATTATCCTTATAATTATAAGAGATAGTTGCCAATCTAGACCTTAAGCTGCTATAAGCTAGCATAAGTCCCCTGTAGATGCCTATAACGTTCTAGTTAGGCAGTATTCACAGAGTGCTAAAATACAACGTAGTACACTATATGCTAGTTATCACAACTTATCGTTTTCGAACTATAAGGGATCTTTAGAGGCCTTTAATGCTGAATTTAATAATTTACTAGCTAGACTACAGCTCTATAGCGTAGCTATTAATCCTATCGACTAGGTAAATCATTATATTGATGCTTTAAAGAAGACCTTCCCTAGCTGGGCTAAAAGGCAGCGATATTCTATTAGAGCTGCTAGAGCACAAGGTCTATCTGTAAAAATGCTGAATTTACAGTTCCTTATAGCTAATTTATTAGAAGAACAAAGAGATAAAAGCTCCTCTATATCTAAAGCTCTTAGTTATAAAGCTTCTAACTCTAATAGTTCTAATAATAATAATAAAGCTAATTAAGGAAAGAATCCTCCTAATTAGAAGAAGAATTCCGATTCTAATTCTAATAATTCTAATGCCTCTAAAGATACAGATAAAGCCTCTAAGAATAAGAAGAAGTGGAAGGGCCGAAGAAGAAGTAACAAAAATTCTAGGAATAAGGATAGAGAAGCTGCTTTTGCTATAGGTTGTTATAACCTATCTACTAGCAACTAGGATACTATAGAATCTAATGATTCTAGCAGTTCTAGTAGTAATGATTCTTACGATTTAGATACAGAATCTACTACTAGTGATACTAATACTACTAGTAATAATACCCCTTCTTTTAACTATTTAAATAGAATAATTAAAAACTCCTTACTATACGATACAGGTTCTACCTGTTATATAGTTAACAATAAGGCATTTTTTAGGACTTTTAAGCCTATAAAAAAGGGTAAAACCGCGCCTATTGCTACTGGAGGAGGTCCTATTTATCCTAAAGGACAGGGAACTGCTGTATTCCAGGTACTAGTTAGTATAAATCCAGCTAAATACAGGCCTTTAGCTCTAAAGGATGCTCTATATTGCCTAGGTTTAGATACTAACCTAATTAGTAGTCTAAAGCACTATTTAACAGGGGGCACTCTCCTTAGAAATCAGCTATTTCTAGCTAATAGAAGCTGCTGTAGGCTTCTAAATCCCAAAAAGCATGGTTTCTTCTTACAGCTTAAGGGGCAAGAGACCCCTAGAGTGTGTAAAAACCACGCAAATCTCTCTTATATGGGATTTAGTAGTTATAATAGCAATTATAATACTAGTTATCCTATAGAGGTTTAAATCCCTTAACAGCCTAGTTTTAATCCAGAGGAATATAGCTAAATCGAGGAATTATCTAACTTTAAAGAAGAAGAAGCAGATAATACTAATAACGATGCTATAGAGCTATTAGCCCTAGTTCCTAAACGGGCTCTTAGTTAGATTCCTTCTAATAACGGGGATTTAGAAGGTCTAAATCCTAAGTTGCTGGATATTGGAGGAAATAGCCGTCTAGATCCCTTAAACGAGGCCCGTGGTTCTCAAGAGATCTAGCAAGATAGGGAGCAACAGGAAGCTAGCTCTAATGATAATTCTAGTAGTAATCCTACTGCTTCTTCTTCCTATAAGAAGCTCCTAGAATTAGCTGCTACTTAGCACGTTAGATTAGAGCATATAGGACTCCCTTTACTAAAGAAGACTGCTTCTATTACTAAAGGTATTCCTAATTTTACAAAAATCAAGGAAAAGGATTTTAACTGCCTAGCTTACAACTAAGCTAAAGCTGTTAGAAGACCTAGTAAGCATACTATTCCTAACCCCCCTAGATGTTTAGATATTATAGAGGGAGATACCGTTAAGATAGAGCCTATACTGCATAATAAGAGGCCTTTAGTTCTTTTTCTAATTAATAGAAAATTACAGTATAAGTAGTCTTTTAATCTAGCTAATAAAGAGGGTTCTACCCTTTATAGCTGTATTAGAAGCTTCTTTAAGGAATTAAAAAACTAGTATAACTGCTACCCTAAACACCTTTACTTTAATAGTAGTACAGAAATCGATACTAGGTTGCAAGCTTAGCTATCTTCTAAGGGTATTTACTTTAGTACCTCTTGCCCCTATATTTACGAATAGAATAAGCTAATAGAGAGAGCTATAAGGGTACTTCTAGACTGTTTGCATGCTACTCTACAGTGGTTACAACTACCTCTGTATCTATAGTCTTACATCCTTCCTGCTATAGTGGATTTAGTTAATACTACTACGAATAGTACTAAACCACTAAGTCCTAAACAGCTATATTTAGCTAATTTAGAGCCTTCTAAGACCTATAAGCTTAATTTTTCTAAAATTAGAGCTATAGGCTCCTATTGCGAAGTTCTAATCCTATTAGAACAGAGATCTAGGTTGCAGAAGCTAGCTAAAAGAACTATTCCTAGTAGACTTTTAGCTACGCTAGGTTCTAATGTATATCTAATATACATCCCCTCTAAACGAGCTGTTATAAAGACTAGCTTCGTTAAAATTATAGAAGGAATAGATCTTATTTTATAGGGCATCCCTAAGGTTCCTATTAGTTCTATAGTGGATAATCCTTTAGAGGGAGAAATCAATAACTAGCAGCAATTAGTGGATAATTATACTCCTAAGTATCCTTATCCTAGTTATCTAGATGTGCTAAATTATCCACTAGAACCTATAGAAAATCAATCTATTCTACTAAGCAACCCTATAGAAGCTATAGAGGCCCCTAAAGCCCCTATATCTATAGAAGCCCCTTAGGCTAATATAGAACCTATAGAAGCTGAAGCTAATGCTAATGCTATAGATTTAGATAGAGACATATTTTCCTTAATTAAGGATCTATGCTTTAAGGCAAGGACTAAAGCAGCTATTACTTCTAATAGTAATAAGAATGAACTTCCTAATACGTAGAAGTAAGCCCTAAAAAGCTCTGCTAAGCAGCATTAGATAGAAGCTACCTATAGCGAATTTAAGCAGCTATTAGCTGCTGGAACCTTTAAATTTATAGGGAAAGACTAAGTACCTAAGGGCTAAAGAGTTCTAAAGAATAGGCTTATCTATAGGCTAAAAAAGGATAAAGAAAATAATCCTATAAAATATAAGGCCTGCCTTATTGCTAAGGGATTTATATAAATAGAAGGTTAAGATTACCTAGAGACCTTTGCTGCAACTAGTATTCCTCCTAGCTGGCGTATATTATTAGCTCTTGCAGCTTTTAATAACTAGGAAGTCAAGCAAATCGACTTTATAGGAGCGTTTTTAAATAGCAAGCTAAAAGAAGCTATTTATATAGAAATCCTAGATAGATTCGTTGAATTTGCAGAGCAAGCATCGCTATTAGTAGCTAAGCTACTAAAAAGCTGTAATTATAGGCCTTCTAAAGACTAAGTAATTAAGCTAGAAAAATCCCTCTATAGTTTAAAGCAAAGTCCTAGAGAATAGCAGCAAATTCTAACAGAATTACTTCAAAAGCATGGATTTAAACCTCTTATATTAGACCTAGCAGTCTTTTATAACCCAGTTACATCTATATATATTGCTACTTATATAGATAACTGTCTTCTAATTGGGCCTAATTTACAATATATTAATAAGCTTAAAAAGCTACTAAATTAAGCCTATTTAATAGAAGATAGGGGACCAGTAGAATTCTTTCTAGGTGTGCAAATCACCCGTAATAGGTCTAAAAGGTCTATTAAAATCCACTAATCTTAATACATCCTTAAAGCACTAGAAAGATTTAAAATGCTAGATGCTAAGCTAGCTTCTATCCCTATACAGCCGGGAATTCTAAAGCAACTAGTTATAAAACTTCTCTTAAAATCCGATTATAAGCTTTATTAGAGCATAATAGGCACTATAATGTACCTTATATTGCTAACTAGGGCTGATATTGCTTTTTCCGTTTAGTGGCTATTAACTTTTCTAGCTAAGCTCTATATAGAGCACCTAAACGCCTCTAAGCACCTCCTAAGGTACTTAAGTAGTACTAAAAGCTTTGCTATTATTTATAAGCGTTCTAGTCTACACCCTATAGGGTCTTCTTCTAAAGCTTCTAATAGTTCTATTAGTTATAAAGAAGTACTTAAGACCCTCCTTAGTTATTGCAATAGCGATTTTGCTGGTGATAAAGTCTCTTCTAAATTAACCTATACTTATCTATATAAGCTAGCTAGTGGACCTATTAGCTAGAAATTAAAGAAAGCTAGTACTATTGCTCTTTCCACTTTAGAAGCAGAATCTAATGCATTATCTAAAGCTATTAGGGAATTAGAGTAGCTCTACAGCCTTTTTAAGGAGATAAAGCTGCCTTTAACCCCTCCTATTCCTATTAGGTGTAATAATTAAGACGCTATAGTTACTGCTTACAACCTAACGTTGCATAGTAGAACTAAGCACACCCTTTTAAAGTTTAACTACATTAGGGAAAAGATTTATAAAGGTATAGCTAAGGTTAGTTATATTAATACAAATTAGATGCTAGCAGATAGCCTAACTAAGCCTCTTGCTATTTAAAAGCATTAACAATTTATTAAGTTACTAGAGCTTTCTAGCTAGCTTATAAAAGCAATAAAAATACTTAAAAAATCGAAAAGCAACAAAAAAACAGTTAAAAATCGAAAACAACAAAAACAATTAACAAAAACTAGTTATATTTAACTATAACTACCCTGGAATTGCTGGAATTAGTTATGTTATTTAGTCCTGTTATTAGTACTGTATTTCGTTAGTTAATTCTAACTTAGATATCCTTTAAAGGAGCTAAGTTACTTATAGAACTAGTTACTTCTTGCATTTCTAGAGGGAGTGTTAAAAATAAGCTACCCTATATAGCCTATTTTTATGCCTACTAGTTGCTCTATTACGTGACCCTTACTAGGTCTTGTTACGTTAATTTTTAGTAGAGATATCGTTGTTACTAGATGTAAATATCTAGATTTAACTAGGGCAGAGTTGCCTAACCTATAGTTAACTTTAACTGCGATTTTCTCTACAACTAGCGATAGTAGAAATTCAAGAAGTATACTATTTAAAAGCTAAGAATTAGGGCTATTTAATAGTATAATTGTTAGATAGAGTTGCTTATAAGGGTTGCTTGTTATTAGTAGAATTTGTTAAATTGTGCACATAGGCGTCTCGTTTGTATAGCTGTAAGTCGATTTTTTTGTTTTTATATAGTAAATCTTTTTGCGGAAATTATAAAGTGGCCTATAAGCCCCTTCTAGCGACTACAGCCCGCTAATATAGTCAGTAGGTCTATAAAGGACTAGAAAGATTCAAGATCCTACTCTTACTAACTTGTTCGTTACAGCGCTCTCAATATAAAGATACTACTATTACAGTTATCTATTGCCTCTACGTGATCTAGTACTATACACTACAGCTTGATTTAGGCTGCTGCTGCTTCCACTACGTGATAATTGCTAGGAGCAATTACAGGTGTTAAATCTAAGAGACCACTACCCTCTTCTATCTAGTCCTGTAATCCCTATAATTTTCAAAACTAGTATCACTAGTAGTAGATTCTGTATCTGAATTGTAAGAATTATCACTACTAGAACTGCTAGAATCATTAGATTCTATAGTATCCTAGTTGCTAGTAGATAGGTTATAATAACCTATAGTAAAAGCAGCTTCTCTATCCTTATTCCCAGAGTTTTTATTACTTCTTCTTCGGCTCTTCCACTTCTTCTTATTCTTAGAGGCTTTATCTGTGTCTTTAGAGGCATTAGAATTATTAGAATTAGAATCGGAATTCTTCTTCTGATTAGGAGAATTCTTTCCTTAGTTAGCTTTATTATTATTAGAACTATTAGAATTAGAAGCTTTATAACTAAGAGCCTTAAATATAGAGAAGCTTTTATCTCTTTGTTCTTCTAATAAGTTAGCTATAAGGAACTGTAAATTCAGCATTTCTACAGATAGACCTTATGCTCTAGCAGCTCTAATAGAATATTACTGCCTTTCAGCCTAGCTAGGGAAAGTCTTCTTTAAGGCATTAATATAATAATTTACCTAGTTAATAGGATTAATAGCTATACTATAGAGCTGTAGTCTAGCTAGTAAATTATTAAATTTAGCATTAAAGGCCTTTAAAGATCCCTTATAGTTCGAAAACGATAAGTTGTAATAACTAGCATATAGTGTACCACGTTATATTTTAGCACTCTGCGAATACTGCTTAACTAGAACGTTATAGGCATCTACAGGGGACTTATTATCAAGATGGAGATAGAAGAGATAACAAAAGAGAGAGAAGATGAAGAAGCTTCTAGTGTGTAGAAGAGTGTAAATTGCTTGCTTAATTCCTCTAACTTAGGAGGGAGGAAGCAGCCTATATATAGCTAATTCTAAGAGAGGAAGAAAGAGAAGAAAAGAAGGAAAAACAAGAAGGGGGATAGCTAAATACCCGAAAATCCTGCAGCTTGTAGAGCGAGAGAATACTAAGAGATGCTAAGTGATCTATTGCACTGCCTCTATAAGAGGGGCTAATATTGGTGTATGTAGAGCCTTATAACAAAGGAAAGATAACAGACTAGATAACCTCTGTTTTATTCTATCCTAGTCTACTACACCTACTTATTTTCTACACTTAGTTGTTGTAACTAAGTTCCTTTATTGTGCTACTGTTAGAGTAGTTATGCTAGTAACAGCTGTTAGAGCTAATGTTGTGTAAAGCTAGCAATGTTAGTATTGCTGGTGTTGTAGCCACTTTTAGCACTAGTGTTAAAGCTACTTTTAATATACCCCTCTAGATAGGTTGTTAGTTAATAAGCTATCTATTCCTCTTTAGAGTCTTTAAGCTTTTCTAGCTTAATAAGACTTTTTACATCTATAAAACTAAGTTAATTACGAAAGGTAATAAATTTCTAACTAATAAGAGCTTTAGTAAGTCTATTAGTAACTATATCTGCTGTTAGTGTGTAAGATAGCTAGAAGAGGCCTTCTTTATAGGCCTACTAAAGCCAACAGTTATAAATATTAATGTGCTTTAAAGCGGTCTTAATTTAAGGAATATTAAGAGTTATAAGGCAAATTGTCTAAAGATTATTACATTAGATAATAGGGGGTTAGTTGCTAATATCTAGCTTAAGATCTAATTAGTTAAGAAGCCTAAATATAGAGATTAAGTCCTTTACGGTTGTAGAAAGAGCTAGAAGCTCTACTTCTATAGAGGAAGTTATAACTGTAGGTTACTTAGTTGCTTACTAACTAATTGCTCTACTAAAGAGACTAAAGAAAGAGCCTTATAACGATTTATAGGTTACTTTATTGTTAGCGTAAGCAGTATTAGAAGCTACTATAAGCTCTTGTTAGTTGCTATTAGAGAATTAAATAGCAAGAAATTAAGTGAGAAAGAGGTAGATAACTACTCCTATAGCTACTTTATAGTGATATTTAGAGGGATTCTAAAGGTGCTTAGAGAGTCTAGATACAGCAAGAGCTATATCTAGCCTTATTATTGTAGAAGGGTAGTTAATAGAACCAATAAGCTTCTAATACTAGTATATCTATTAAGAAGAGGCTTGTTGCTAGTTCCTTTTAAGTTGTTGTTCTAGAATTAGGTAGGTTTTCTTAGGTATCTTTCTAGAGAGAAATTCGTTAGCGATTTTCTCTATATAAGAGTCTTATAAAAGCTAGGTCTTTTAAAGCTTTTAATTGTAGATAATTTAAATTCTAAGAAACTACTTTAAATCCCCTAGGATCTTTATCTTGTAACTATCTTAAAGTCCTTATGCAATTCCTTATGCCTTATCCCTGTTTTTAGATTAAAAGATAAGTACAATATTATCTATAAAGTAGAAGATAACTACTGTATCTAAAATTATAATGTAAGGGTCTTCTGTAACTACCTATAGTTATAGTCTTTAAAGAGTTAAAGAGAGATCTTTCTGCTAGAGATAAAGGGACCTCCTTAGGCTATATAGAGCCCTAAGAAGCAATAAAGCCTATTCTAGTTTCTTAAATCTATTAGGATAATTAATGTAAATAGTTTTATCTTAAAGACTATTAGTAAAGGCAGAAACAGCGTCTATTTAGATAGAATTAAGGTTGAATTTCGTTAGAATTACTATAAGGATTTAAAAGGATCTAGCTGTAAAGGTTGCTGTATAAGTCTCTTTTAAGCTTATAGGTTAAAGGTCTCCTCTTATATAGATTCTAGCTTTAAATTAAGTAAGGTATCTATATTTATTAAATTTATACTTAAAGACCTAGGTAAGAGGAATTAGCTTATATCTAGTAGGAAGATCTATAATTAGTGTTAGTTAAAAGGTTCCCTTTTCCTAGTTATTGTTAAATTCCTTTATTGCTGCCTCTTTAAACTTATTAATAAATTAGTGCTATTGTAGCTCTTTCTAGTTCCTAGGTTTAGGGGGAAGATTTTATTGATAAAGTCTTTCCTTTATGCTTAGTAGGAAGCTACTAGTAAAGGCAAAGTTAGAAGAATTATAGGTAGCTAGTCTAGCTAACCTATAAGGGTTAGTTAGTTGTAGAAGAGGTTAAGGCTCTAGACTTAGTGTTAGCAACTAGGAAGGTTTCTATTGTTAAAGAGGTTTCTTATCTATAGAGGGTTCTATAAAGGAAGTAAAGTCTTAGTATTCTTCTAGGTTTAAAATAGGTAGAAGCTGTACTTCTAAAAGTGTAGTTAGTTGGAAGTCTTTAAATTTAAAGGTTAATTTAATGTATACTAGAAGCTAGATTTAAACCTCTTATTCTTGCTGAATTGGTTGCTTTTTGTATAGGTTATAGAAGGAAGATTTATTAAAAGTAATATCTCTTACTCTTTTAATCTTGTTTTTTGTTAGAATTTAGATACAGAAGATATTTAAGGAATTATAACTAACTAGGTAACTAATCTCTATATAGAGTGAAGTTTTAAGTTCTTATTTAGCTGTATTCTTAAGAGCTTCTATTGTAAGAGGATAAGCTCTATAACTAAAGGCTTTAAGGAAAGAGATATCTAGCTTAAGGAAGCTAGAATATCTAGTATCCTTATTGTTTTTAGAAAGCTAGGTATAGAATACCTAAAAAGGGGTCTTTTAATCTATACCTTGTTAAGGGGTTTTATTGTATAAGAATGTTGCTGTTTTCTAGAGTTTAGGCTATAATTTAGAAGATAAATTTAAGGAAAGCTGTAAGGTTCTAGCTTTAGTAGCTATTATACCCCTTAATCTTTTAGCTTAACTGTTTTAGGCTAAGGTATATAGTGCTGTTAGCTTATCTTTAATTCCTTGTTGCTGGATCTAGGTTGTATAGTCTTGTTGAAGATCTCTTTTGTTATCTTAATAGATAGCATAGATATCTAGTTGCTACTGTCTCTTTATGTAGTTATTAAAGACTTTAAGCTTTAAGACTAACTCTTGTTAAGTTAAAGAAAATAAAGAATAATACATAATTATCTTTATAAAATTATCCTTAATTAGGAGAGCTAAATTAGAACTGTTATATCCTTATTCTAGTTTAAAGATATTAATAAAGACTTTCTAGAAGGGTTTAGGACTAAAGCTTAGAGAAGGTTCCCTATTAATTTTCCTAGTTGCCTTTAAAAGAGAATAAGCTTTACATTTGATTTTTGTAAATCTAGTAATCTTAGCTTCTGTAGTTACTTCTACTAGGTGTTTAAGAGCTTCCTTGTTAAGGTACCCTAATCGTTAATGCTAAAGATCTACTAAAGCTAAAGAAGTTAAAAAGGAACTAATAGGTTAATTGTTGTTGTTAATTTCGTTAAATTTAATAGTTAGTTGCCTATAGTTCCTTATTGTTTAAAAGAGATTGCTTAAGTCTTTTATAACCTAACCTATCTTTAGATTCTAGTTATATCTAGCTTATAGAAGCTTATCTAGGCTTACTACATTAGTGTAGAATATAGGAATAAAGGCAACCTGTTAAAGTTAGAAGAGTCCTTTGTTAGTTCTAATAAGAACGTAGCTGTATCCTAGAATAGGAAGGCTTAAATCTCCAGCAAAGATCTATTGTGTTGTAGTAGCTTCCTTATAATCCAATAACCTATCTAGGTTATTAGTTATATAGATATTAGAGCTAGAATTAAGAATCTAGGAGTCCCTTAGAGGATAAGGGGTATTTAAATTGCTAAATAAAGAAAATAGATTAGCAAAGGTAGAACTAATAACTAGATTTAAGGAAGAAGAAGATCCCTTAGGAAAAACATTATTGCTAATAGACAGGTTATCCTTTTTTAATATATATATTACCTTCTTTATAGACTTATTGTTCTTAAGTTTTTATTAGATAGATTTAATAGTTTTCTTATTAAGTTTCTAGTCTTTTAGTCTATTATTGCTTACTAAGTAATAACACTTATTATACTTATAAGACTTTCTATATAGGTATATAGAATTCGAATTCAAATTAGGTAGATTTAGCTGTTTTAAAGAAGAAGGAGCTTTTTAGTCCTAGAAGCTAGCAAAGGATCTATTGTTGTTAGCCTTTATTTAGCTCTTAAAAAGATCCGTAATTTAGTGGCTATTTAGTATCTTTTCCTTCTAATTTAGCTTATTAGAGATCGATTTATCTCTAATTCTATTGTACTAATAGATTAAAAAGGAAGGGTTAATTTGCTAAATAGCATTAAGGAAGTCTAAAGTTAGCTAAAGATTGTAGGTATTTAGAAGATTAATTTGCTGTACTTCTAAGAGTACCTTCTTGTAGGAAGTAATAAATTCCTTTATCTTAGTTCTAGAAGGACTCTTTAATACAGCTTTATATTAAGAGAGTACTTCTTTTTTGTTATCCTAAGATATTAGCTTTACTTGTTGTTAAAGAACAAGGATCTACTTAGAGATATTATACTTATAGCTAATAGTTTTATAATAGTTACTAACTATTTTAACTATCTATTGTTAGATGCTGTTAAGGGCCTTCTTTTAGTTGTAGTAGTCCTAAAGCTTTATTTAATATTATATATAGAGGAACTGTAGAATAGAGAATTTGTAGTTATCTAAATCTCCTACTATAGTAACCTTTTTGTTAATATCCTTTAGTATTAGTTCTTGTAGCTTAGTTAGTTCCTCTTTATTGTTCTCTTCTAGATTTAGGTAGTTCTAGACTCCTTTATTTGTTGTGTATTTTTTAATAACTAAAATCTAATAATTCTAGTCTCTTGCTGTATAAAGTTAGTATTAAGCTGTTAATCTAAGCTCTATAGTGGAATCTATAGTGAAAATCTAGGTGTAAATCTAGTAGATTAATTAAAAAAGAATCTATAGTAGAAATCCGTTTTATAATTAGAGTTAAATTTGCTGTAGAATTTATTGTTAAATTTAGTGTAAATTTAAGAGGGAAATTAATGTTATATTTTATTGTTAAATTTAAAACTAATGCTAAAAGAAAATTAAGAAGTTAATTTAAGGGAAATATTCTATTTTTAAAGACAAATTTAGAACAGAAGTTAGATTTTAAATTAGAGCAAAATCCGTAGCGAAAATTAGGGCGCTTTTAGTAGCGTAACTGCTTAATTTATCGTTAAATTGTTGCAAGTGTTATCTCTTTAAAAGGGGTTAATAACTAACTCCCTCTACTAACCCTCTAGGGTTAGGGTTAGGGTTAATATTACGTGATTAATATTAAAGAGGTTCTTATTGTAGTAGATAACAAGAAAAGATGTTATTATAGTAAATAACAAGAAATATGTTATTATAGTAGATAACGAGAAAGATATTATTGTTGTTAATAACAGGGAGATTACGTAGTGTAGTAAGAGGCACGTTACTATATAATAAAAAGAGTGTTATTAAAGATACTAGGTATCTATAATAACAGAATAATGTAAATAGCTTTAGGGAGCTAAAGAAGATAATAGAGTTATTAAAAAGGTAGAGATACTAAAGAAGGGCAAACTAGGCTTATAACTATTAAGATAGAGATAGAAGAGATAATAAAAGAGAGAGAAGATAAAGAAGCTTTTAGTGTATAGAAGAGTGTAAATTGCTTGCTTAATTCCTCTAACTTAAGAGGGAGAAAGCAGCCTATATATAGCTAATTCTAAGAGAGAAAGAAAGAGAAGAAGAGAAGGAAAAACAAGAAGAGAGATAGCTAGATACCCGAAAATCCTGTAGCTTATAGAGCGAGAGAATGCTAAGAGATACTAAGTAATCTATTGCACTGCCTCTATAAGAGAGGCTAATATTAGTGTGTGTAGAGCCTTATAACAAAGGAAAGATAATAGACTAGATAACCCCTGTTGTATTCTATCCTAGTCTACTACACCTACTTGTTTCCCACACTTAGTTGTTGTAACTAAGTTTCTTTATTGTGCTACTGTTAGAGTAGTTATGCTGGTAATAGCTGTTAGAGCTGATGTTGCGTAAAGCTAGCGATGTTGGTATCGCTGGTGTTGTGGCCACTTTTGGCACTAGTGTTGAAGCTACTTTTGACACTTATGCTAGCTTATAGATATCTAAGAGGGGTAGTAGTTCTCTTAGATTAGCACCTGTAATTGCTCCTAGCAATTATTACGTAGTAGAAGCAGCAGCAGCCTAAATTAAGCTGTAGTGTATAGTATAGATTACGTAGAGGCAATAGATAACTGTAATAGTAGTATCTTTATATTAAGAGCGCTGTAACGAACTTAGTGAGAGTAGGATCTTAAATCTTTCTAGTCTATTATAGACCTACCGACTATATTAGCAGGCTGTAGTCGCTAGAAGGGGCTTATAGGCTACTTTATAATTTCCGCAAAAAGATTTACTATATAAAAACAAAAAAATCGACTTATAGCTATACAAACGAGATGCTTACGTGTATAATTTAATAAATTCCACTAATAACAAGCAACCCTTATAAGCAACTCTATCCAACAATTATACTATTAAATAGCCCTAATTCTTAGCTTTTAAATAGTATACTTCTTGAATTTCTACTATTGCTAGTTATAGAGAAAATCGCAGTTAAAGTTAACTATAGGTTAGGCAACTTTGCCTTAGTTGAATCTAGATATTTGCATCTAGTAACAATAATATCTCTACCAAAAATCAACGTAACAAGACCTAATAAGGGTTATGTGATAGAGTAACTAGTAGGCATAAAAATAGGCTATACAGGGTAGCTTATTTTTAACAATATATATATAAAAAAGAGCTAGATATATTAAAGAGTTAAGATAAGTGTTAAAAGTAGCAAAATAAGATTTCTTAAGTATTAAGTGTTGTAAATTAAAATAGAGCAAAAGATATTAATTAATTAAGATAGATAAAGACTAAAAAGAGCTAGCTAAAGCTACTTGCGAAAAAGCTTTGTGTCTCCTTAAAAACTATTTTATATACCTAAGTAATGCACACCTTTATAAGGAAAATCTGCATGTAGCATCCCTTGCAAAGCTAATATAACATCGCAAGGGGGTAACCCCGCCGCGACACACTATATTCTTAAGAGCTTCTGTTGTAAGAGAATAAGCTCTACAACTAAAGGCTTTAAGGAAAGAGATATCTAGCTTAAGGAAGCTAGAATATCTAGTATCCTTGTTGTTTTTAGAAAGCTAAGTGTAGAATACCTAAAAAGGAGTCTTTTAATCTATTCCTTATTAAGGGGTTCTATCAAAAGTATTAACAACACTAGTGCCAAAAGTGGCCACAACACCAGCGATATTAACATCGCTAGCTTTATGCAATATCAGCTCCAACAGCTGTTACCAGCATAAATACTCCAATAGTAGTATAACAAAGGAACTTAGTTACAACAACTAAGTGTAGGAAACAAGTAGGTGTAGTAGACTAGAATAGGATATAATAGGGGTAGGAATCTAGGAGCAAGGGTTATCTAGTCTATTCTCTTTTCTCTATTATAAGGCTCTATATATACTAATATCTGCCTCTCTTATAGATGCAGTGTAACAGATAACTTAGCATTCCTCAGCATTCTCTTGCTCTATAAGCTATAGGATTTTCGGGTATCTAGCTATCTCCCTTCTTGTTTTTCCTTCTCTTCTTCTCTTTCTTTCTCTCTTAGAATTAGCTATATATAGGCTGCTTCCTCCCTCCTAAGTTAGAGAAATTAAGCAAGCAATTTACACTCTTCTACACACTAGAAGCTTGTTTATCTTCTCTCTCTTCTGTTATCTCTTCTATCTTCCACTTAATATTTATAAGCCTAGTTTGCCCTTCCTTAGTATCTCTTCCTTTTTAATAACTCTATTATTCTCTTTAGCTCCCTAAAGCTATTTACACTATTCTATTATTATAGATACCTAGTATCTTTAATAACACTCTTTTCATTATGTAGTCACGTGCATTCTATTACATTACGTAATCTTCTTGTTATTTACCACAATAATATCTTTTCCGTTATCTACTACAATAACATCTTTTCTTGTTATTTCCTACAATAACATCCTTTCTTGTTATCTACAACAATAACCTCTTTTCTCGTTATCTACTACAATAACAACCTCTCTGATATTAATTACATAATATTAACCCTAACCCTAACCCTAACCCTAGAGGGTTAGCATAAGGAGTTAGTTATTAACCCCTTTTTAAAGAGATAATACTCGCAACGATTTAATAACAAGTTAAGCAGCAATGCTACTAAAAGCGCCCTAATTTTCGCTATGAATTTCGCACTAATTTAAAATCTAATTTTGGTTCTAAATTCGCCTTTAAAAATAGAATATTTCCTGCGTTTTAAGTTCTTAATTTTCCTTTAGCATTAGTTTTAAATCTAACAATAAAGTATAACATTAATTTTGCTCTTAGAATTTACACTAAATTTAACAATAAATTCTACGCTAAATTTAACACTAATTACAATATAAATTTTAATAACGAATTCTTTATTGATTTATCTACTAGATTTATACTATAGATTCTACTATAGAGCTTAGATTAATAGCTTAATACTAACTTTAAACAGTAAAAGACTAGAATTATTAGATTTTAGTTATTAAAAAATATATAACTAATAAAGAAGTCTAGATCTACCTAGATCTAGAAAATAATAATAAAGAAGAGCTAACTAAACTATAAGAGCTAATTCTAAAGGATATTAACAAAAAGGTAACTATAGTAAAGGATTTAAATAAGTATAAATTCTTTTTTCTATAGTTTCTTTATATATAATATTAAATAAAGCTTTAGAACTATTATAACTAGAAGAAAGCTCTTAACAGCATCTAATAATAAATAGTTAAAACAGTTAGTAACTATTATAAAACAATTAGCTATAAATATAATATCTCTAGGTAGCTCCTTTTTCTTTAACAACAATTAAAGCTAATATCTTAGGATAACAAAAAAGAAGTACTCTCTTAATATAAGTTAGTATTAAGAGTCTCTCTAGAACTAAGATAAAGGAATTTATTATATCCTTTAAGAAGGTACTCTTAGAAGTACAGTAAATTAATTTTCTAAATACCTATAATCTTTAGCTAACTTTAGACTTCCTTAATGCTGTTTAGTAAATTAACTCTTCCTTTTTAACCTACTAGCACAATAGAATTAGAGATAAATCGATCTCTAATAAGCTAAATTAGAAGCAAAAGATACTAGATAGCTACTAAATTGTAGATCTTTTTAAAAGCTAAATAAAGGCTAACAACAATAGATCCTTTACCTCTTATTAAGACTAAAAGACTCCTTCTTCCTCTTCTTCTTTAAAATAGCTAAATCTATTAACTTTAAACTTAAATTCTATATACCTATATAGAAAGTCTTATAAGTATATAAAGTGTTATTACTTAGTGAGCAACAATAGACTATAAGACTAGAAACCTAATAAGAAGACCATTAAATCTATTTAACAGAAGCTTAAAAACGATAAGACTAATAAGAAGGTTATATATACATTAAAAAGAGAAAACCTATCTATTAGTAACAATGTTCTTCTTAAGGGATCCTCTTCTTTTTTAAATTCAATAAATCTAGTTATTAGTTCTGCCTTTACTAATCTATCTTTATTTAGTAATTTAAGTACCCCTTATCCTCTAAGGGACTCCTGGATTCTCGATTCTAGCTCTAACATCTATATAACTAATAACCTAGATAGGTTATTAGATTATAAGAAAGCTATAACAACACAATAGATCTTCGCTAGAGATTCTAACCTTTCTATTCTAGGATACAGCTGCATTCTTATTAGAACTAACAAAGGACTCTTCTAGCTTTAATAGGTTGCCTTTATTCCTACATTCTACACTAATGTAGCAAGCTTAAATAAGCTTCTATAAGCTAGATACAACTAGAATCTAAAGACAGGTTAGGTTACAAAAGACTTAAGTAATCTCTTCTAAATAATAAGGAATTATAGACAACTAACGATTAAATTTAACAAAATTAACAATAATAACTAACCTATTAGTTCCTTCTTAACTTCTTTAGCTTTAGTAGACCTATAGCATTAACGATTAAGGTATCTTAATAAGGAAGCTCTTAAACACCTAGTAGAAGCAACTATAGGAGCTAAGATTACTAGACTTACGAAAATCGAATGTAAAGCTTATTCTCTTTTAAAGACAACTAGGAAAATCAACAGAGAACCTCCTCTAGGCTTTAGTTCTAGGCCCTTTTAGAAAGTCTTTATTAATATTTTTAAATTAGAACAAGGATATAATAGTTCTAATTTAGCTCTTCTAATTAAGGATAATTTTATAAAGATAATTATATATTATCCTTTATTTTCTTTAACTTAACAAGATGTTATGGACTCGAGCCTTAGGCTTGGGTCTTGCAGTAGAGAGAGAACAGCAGAAGAGAGACAGTAATCTATGTAGAGAAAGGGATAGAAGTAGACCGCATTCGACTGGGGGTTAGCTAAACTTCGCTAAGCCCTAGAGAAAGGACCTTAGCTATAGAGCACTTACTAAAAGGAGCTCTTAAGGGGAGGGACCTACCTCTAGATATATAGTACAAGGGTATAGGGAGGCTTCTAGTTCCTTCTCTCTTTCCCTTTCCTCCCTATAATTATAGTTCTCATTATAGACGCTAGTTAGCAGCAGCCACTAGGCTAGTCCATTACACAAGAGTTAGTTTTAAAGCTTAAAGTCTTTAATAAATATATAAAGAGACAGTAGTAACTAGATATCTATATTATCTATTAAGACAATAAAAGAGGTCTTTAATAAGACTATACAACCTAGATCTAACAATAAGGAATCGAATATAAGCTAATAGCACCCTATACCTTAGCTTAAAACAGTTAAGCTAAAAGGTTAAGGGGTATAATAGCTACTAAAGCTAGGACCTTATAGCTTTCCTTGAACTTCTCTTCTAAATTATAGCTTAAACTCTAGAAAACAACAACGTTCTTATACAATAGAACCCCTTAATAAGGTATAGATTAAAAGACCCCTTTTTAGGTATTCTACACTTAGCTTTCTAAAAACAATAAAGATACTAGATATTCTAGCTTCCTTAAGCTAGATATCTCTTTCCTTAAAGCCTTTAGTTATAAAGCTTATTCTCTTACAATAAAAGCTCTTAAGAATACAGCTAAACAAGAACTTAAGACTTTACCCTATACAGAGATTAGTTACCTAGTTAGTTATAATTCCTTAAATATCTTCTGCATCTAGATTCTATTAAAAAATAAGATTAGAAGAGTAAGAGACATTACTTTTAATAAATCTTCCTTCTACAACCTACACAAAAGACAACCTATTTAACAGGAACAAGAGGTTTAAATCTAGCTTCTAGCACACATTAAATTAACCGAAATTAACGAATTTAAAGACTTCTAACTAACTATACTTATAGAAGTTCAGCTTCTACCTATTTTAAACCTAGAAGAATACTAAGACTTTATATCTTCTATAGAACCCTCTATAGATAAGGAAGCTCTTTAATAACAAGAACCTTCCTAGTTATAAACACTAAGTCTAGAGCCTTAACAGCTTCTACAACTAACTAACCCTTATAGGTTATATTAAAAGTAGCAGCAATACCAGTGCCACAAGTGGCCACAACACCAGCGATACTAACATCGCCAGCTTCATGCAACATTAGCTCTAACAGCTGTTACTAGCACAACAAAGGAACTTAGTTACAACAACTAAGTGTGAGAAACAAGTAGGTATAATAGACCAGGATAGGATACAACAGGGGTAGGAATCTAGGAGCAAGGGTTATCCAGTCTATTATCTTTCCTCTGTTACAAGGCTCTACACACACTAATATCTGCCCCTCCTATAGAGGCAGTGCAACGGGTAACTCGGCATTCTCTTGCACTACAAGCTGTAGGATTTTCGGGTATCTAGCCATCCCCCTTCTTGTTTTTCCTTCTCTTCTTCTCTTTCTTCCTCTCTTAGAATTAGCTATATATAGGCCGCTTCCTCCCTCCTAAGTTAGAGGAATTAAGCAAGCAATTCACACTCTTCTACACACTAGAAGCTTCTTCATCTTCTCTCTCTTCTGTTATCTCTTCTATCTTCCACTTGATAGGTCCTATTGTATAAGAACGTTGCTATTTTCTAGAGTTTAGGCTATAATTTAGAAGGGAAGTTTAAGGAAAGCTGTAAGGTCTTAGTTTTAGTAGCTATTATACCCCTTAACCTTTTAGCTTAACCGTTTTAAGCTAAGGTATAGAGTGCTATTAGCTTATCTTTAATTCCTTATTACTAGATCTAGGTTGTGTAGTCTTATTAAAGACCTCTTTTGTTGTCTTAATAGATAACACAAATATCTAGTTGCTACTGTCTTATTATATAGTTATTAAAGACTTTAAGCTTTAAGACTAACTCTTATTAAGTTAAAGAAAATAAAGAATAATATATAATTATCTTTATGAAATTATCCTTAATTAGAAGAGCTAAATTAGAACTATTATATCCTTATTCTAATTTAAAGATATTAATAAAGACTTTCTAGAAGAGTTTAGAACTAAAGCCTAGAGGAGAATCCCTATTAATTTTCCTAGTTGCCTTTAAAAGAGAATACGCTTTACATTCGATTTTTATAAGTTTAGTAATCTTAGCTTCTGTAGTTACTTCTACTAGGTGTTTAAGAGCTTCTCTGTTAAAATGCTCTAATCGTTAATGCTAAAGGTCTATTAAAGCTAAAGAAGTTAAGAAGGAACCTATAGAATAGTTATTATTAATTTCATTAAATTTAATTATTAGTTGCCTATAGTTCCTCGTTATTTAGAAGAGGTTACTTAAGTCTTTTGTAACCTAGCCTATCTTTAGATTCTACTTATATCTAGCTTATAGAAGCTTATTTAAGCTTACTACATTAGTGTAGAATGTAGGAACAAAGGCAACCTATTAAAGCTAGAAGAGTCCTTTATTAGTTCTAATAAGAACGCAGCTGTATTCTAGAATAGGAAGGATTAAGTCTCTAGCGAAGATCTATTGTGTTATTATAGCTTCCTTATAATCTAATAACCTTTCTAGATTATTAGTTATATAGATGTTAGAGCTAGAATTAAGAATCTAGGAGTCCCTTAGAGGATAAGGGGTATTTGAATTGCTAAATAAAGATAGATTAGTAAAGGCAGAACTAATAACTAGATTTATTAGATTTAAAGAAGAGGATCCCTTAGGAAGAACATTGTTGCTAATAGATAGGTTGTCTCTCTTTAGTATATATATAACCTTCTTATTAGTCTTATTGTTTTTAAGCTTTTATTAAATAGATTTAATAATCTTCTTGTTAGGTTTCTAGTCTTTTAGTCTATTGTTGCTTACTAAGTAATAATACTTAATATACTTATAAGATTTTCTATATAGATATATAGAATTTATGTTTAAATTTAATAGATTTAGCTGTTTTAAAGAAGAAAAGGAAGAAAGAGTCTTTTAGTTCTAGTAAGAGGTAAAGGATCTATTGTTATTAGCCTTTATTTAGCTTTTAAAAAGATCTACAATTTAGTAGCTATTTAGTATCTTTTCCTTTTAATTTAGCTTATTAGAGATAGATTTATCTCTAATTCTATTGTACTAGTAGGTTAAAAAGGAAGAGTTAATTTACTAAACAGCATTAAGGAAGTCTAAAGTTAGCTAAAGATTATAGGTATCTAGAAGATTAATTTACTGTACTTCTAAAAGTATCTTCTTAAAGGATATAATAAATTCCTTTATCTTAGTTCTAAAGGGACTCTTTAATACTAATTTATATTAAGAGAGTACTTCTTTTTTGTTATTCTAAGATATTAGCTTTAATTATTATTAAAGAAGAAAGAGCTACTTAGAGATATTATATTTATAGTTAATTATTTTATAATAGTTACTAACTATTTTAACTATCTATTGTTAGATACTATTAAGAGCTTTCTTCTAGTTATAATAGTTCTAAAGCTTTATTTAATATTATATATAAAGGAACTATAGAAGAGAGAATTTATACTTATTTAAATCTCTTACTATAGTTACCTTTTTATTAATATTCTTTAGAATTAGCTCTTATAGTTTAGTTAGCTCTTCTTTATTGTTGTTTTCTAGATCTAGATAGATCTAGACTTCTTTATTAGTTACGTATTTTTTAATAACTAAAATCTAATAATTCTAGTCTTTTACTGTTTAAAGTTAGTATTAAGCTATTAATCTAAGCTCTATAATAGAATCTATAGTGTAAATCTAGTAGATAAATTAATAAAGAATTCATTATAGAAATCTATATTGTAATTAGTGTTAAATTTAGTATAGAATTTATTGTGAAATTTAGTATTAATTTTAAGAGCAAAATTAATATTATACTTTATTATTAGATTTAAAACTAATGCTAAAAGAAAATTAAGAAGTTAAATTATAGAAAATATTCTATTTCTAGAGGCAAATTTAGAATAGAAATTGGATTTTAAATTAGTGCGAAATTCGTGGCGAAAATTAGGGCGCTTTTAGTAGCGTAACTGCTTAACTTATTGTTGAATTATTGCAAGTATTATCTCTTTAAAAAGGGGTTAATAACTAACTCCTTATGCTAACCCTCTAGGATTAGGGTTAGGGTTACGTAATTAATATTAGAGAGGTTGTTATTGTAGTAGATAACGAAGAAAGAGGTTATCGTAGTAGATAACAAGAAAGAATATTATTGTGTTAGATAACGAGAAGATTACGTAGTGTAGTAGTAAGAGGCACGTAACTACGGAATGAAAAGAGTGTTATCGAAAATACTAGGTATCTATAATAACAGAATAGTATAAATAGCTTTAGGAGCTAAAGAGGATAACAAAGTTATCAAAAAGGAAGAGTTGCTAAAGAAGGGCAAACTAGGCTTATAACTATTAAATAGAAGATAGAAGAGATAACAGAAGAGAGAGAAGATAAAGAAGCTTCTAGTGTGTAGAAGAGTGTAAATTGCTTGCTTAATTCCTCTAACTTAGGAGAGAGGAAGCAGCCTATATATAGCTAATTTTAAGAGAGAAAGAAAGAGAAAAAGAGAAGGAAAAATAAGAAGGGAGATAGCTAAATACCTAAAAATCCTATAGCTTATAGAGTAAGAGAATGCTAAAGGATGCTAAGTGATCCGTTGCACTGCCTCTATAAGAGGGGCAGATATTAGTGTGTATAGAGCCTTATAACAGAGGAAAGATAACAGACTAGATAACCCTTGCTTCTAGATGCCTACCTCTATTGTATTCTATCCTAGTCTACTATACCTGCTTGTTTCTTACACTTAGTTGTTGTAACTAAGTTCCTTTGTTGTGCTACTATTAGAGTAGTTGTACTAGTAATAGCTGTTGGAGCTAATGTTACATGAAGCTGGCGATATTGGTATCGCTGGTGTTGTGGCCACTTTTGGCACTAGTGTTGTCGCTACTTTTAATAAGCTGTATCTCTCTATTCTTCTTTATTACTAAAAAGTAAGAGTTTCTATAAGATCTATAGCTCTCTTCTAACAACCTATACTAAAGTTTCTTTTTTAATAAATTAACTAATCTCCCTTATAGGCTAATAGATATTAGTATTAACTTTACTTTCTAAGCTCTATAGGCAATAGTATAGATAACTTAAGGTAGTGCAACTAGAGGATTAATTTTTCTATACTCTAATAAGTTCTATACTAGTGCTGCCTTCTAGTTATATAGAATTTCCTTAAAAATATTAACTTCTTCTATTATTAAATGTTCTTATATTTATCTAACTATTAAATTTAAACGCTCTTTTATTATTTAGAATCCTTAGGGCTTTTTGCTAAATCTTTCTATAATATATTTAGTATATTTTCCTAATTTATTTAAGTATACTTTTACCTCTTTCTACTTCTTCTATTTCTACTTAAGATCTCTATTAAGTGTAAACCTATTTAAGGGAATATTGTTTTTAGTAGAATCTTATTAGCTTTCTACTTATATAATATATTTCCCTTTAAATTAACTATCTATAATTGTTTTAAGGGCTAAATCTTCTTTATAGCCTCTATAAGTTAGCTTCTATACTAGTTAGCTATTTCTCTTATTATAAGGTTAATAATAGCTACTCCCTTATTCTTTATTATTAGCACTAGCTCCTTATTGTTATTTAACTTAGCTTTAAGACCTTCTTTAATTATTTAATTATAAACTAAATCCTTAGATAATTTATTAATTAATATTAAATTAATATTAATAACTATTACTTTATTTATTATAGTCTTCTATTTAATACTTTTAGTAACCCTTAAGACTAATATAATATTACTAAAATAGCACTTTAAGAGAAGCTTACCTTCTTTATTACTATACTTAAAGGTAACTTTAGCTATATATATAAAATATATTTTAAGGATTAATTATATATATAAAGAGTTTAGTGCAATATAAAAGTAAATTAGCGTTTAGACGTTTTTAAGGTATAGCTTTATTATTACTTCCTCTAATATTATAAGATTATATAATATAAAAGATATAGTAGTAGTCTTTTGCTTTATTAGAGTTATTTTTAAATTAAGCTCTTTAATAAGGTCCTTAGTAATAATATTTCTTTATAAACTATAATCTATAAAACTATTAATAAGTAAAGAGTTTAAGCTTCTAAGTTATACTTAAAGGTAAGGTAAGTTTTATAAATAGCTTATAATTACTTTTAGCTTTAAAATACAATTTAATCCTTTAATATAAAGTATATTTACCTATAGGTTTATAATAAACTTCTTCTCTTTAATCTAATTTCCTATATATTTTTATATAATATTCTATAAATCTTTCTAAATGCTATTAAGTAATTATCTTATATACTTATTAGTAATATCTTCTTTATTATCTTCTATAGCCTCTTTAACTATAGTAGATATTGTTTTAATAATATTAACTAATTAATTTTTTTACTCTTTAACTCTTTAACTCTTCCTTAGGATAAAATATAGAGGTATAACTTTAGTACTTATTCTATTAATATAATAGACTTTTATTGAAAATAATAGGGATTACAGGACTAGATAGAAGAGGGTAGTGGTTCTCTTATATTAGCACCTGTAATTGCTCCTAGTAATTATCACGTAGTGGAAGCAGCAGCAGCCTAAATCAAGCTGTAGTGTATAGTATAGATCACGTAGAGGCAATAGATAACTGTAATAGTAGTATCTCTATATTGAGAGCGCTGTAACGAACTTTAGTAAGAGTAGGATCTTAAATCTTTCTAGTCCCTTATAGACCTACTAACTATATTAGTAGGCCGTTGCCGCTAGAAGGGGCTTATAGGCTACTTTATAATTTCCGCAAAAATATTTACTATATAAAAACAAAAAAATCGACTTACAGCTATATAAGTAAGACGCTTACGTGCACAATTTAACAATTTCTACTAATAACTAATAACTCTTATAAGCAACTCTATCTAACAATTATACTATTAGATAGCCCTAACTCTTAGCTTTTAAATAGTATACTTCTTGAATTTCTACCACTGCTAGTTGTGGAGAAAATCGCAGTTAAAGTTGACTATAGGTTAGGCAACTTTGCCTTAGTCGAATCTAGATGTTTGCATCTAGTAACAACAATATCTCTACCAAAAATCAACGTAACAAGACCTAGTAAGAGTCACGTGATATAGCAACTAACAGGCAACTAGCAAGCATAAAAATAGGCTATACAGGGTAGCTTATTTTTAACAACTTTATTAACACTATTTACTTATATTAAGCATTTATTCTCTATTACTTCTATAAGTATAAGCATTAGTTAGTATAGACCTTATAAGATAACTTTAATCTTTTTCTAAAAATATTTTTAAATAATTATGTAAGAAGCTATACTTTTATATCTATAGAGCTATCTTCCCTAGCTTTCTTTTTTTTCTTTTTAGCTTAGTCTTCTAAAGCTTCTTCTTACTTAGTAAAGCGTTATATCTCTATAGTATAGACTCTAAAGGGCTAAACTATAATTCTCTTCTTAATTAGTATATAAAGAGTTCTTTTAAGTCTATATTCTTTTGTCTAAAACGTTAAAGTTACTATAGTACTATTAGTAGAGTCTCTCTTAAGAATAGCTTCTAGTAGAATATATATTAAACAATAATTAAAGATATTAATCTTATTAAAGATTTAATTTAATATCTTTCTCTCTTTCTTACTAGGTTTTTAATAGTTTAGTGTTTTTCTACTAAATTCCTTAACTTAAGAATAATACTATTTTATAATATAGTAGTTAAAATAATTAACCTAGAATACTATAAGTCTATAAAGATAACTTTTTATACTAAGGAAGCTGTTGGAATCGTTATGACTCTATCGTGCGATTCCGGTACCTACGTGGGTAGATACAACCGCTGATTAGTTGCATCCGCATATTAGTCTCTACTTACATCGGGGTTGCCGATATCCCTTATTTCCCTCTTGACATAACACTATACTTAAGGTATGTAAGGCATCTAACAGGATATATAATGTAGCCTCTTTTGCTAGTTACATACAACTTCTAGATAACTGAATTTGAACCTCTTTGATATAAATACTAGTGCACTAGTGAACTAGTCGTAGGGCCGACTCGAAGGAGTATAAATAAGACCCTTGGTACTCCAACAGAAGCTTTATATAAAAATAGGTAGTACTAAATTATTTAATTTTACTATTAAGATGCTTATACACTAATTATACTTTATAAAACTAATCTTATTATTATACTAGTAAAACTAGCATTAATTTATATAATAACCTTTCTTACTATAGTAATAGCAGTAATACTGCTTTATATAGTTTGTCGTCTTAAAACTAAACCCCTAAATGACCATACAGCCTATACTAAAATAAGTAGCAATATAGCGCACATTAAGATCGAAGAGAATCAGCAAAGAGCGAGATATTTATTAGTGTATACTATTAAACAATAGCAGGCAAGAAGATTAAATAATTAGAAAAAACAGAAATAAAATATTAGTTATAGCTTAGAAGATATATATATACAAAAAAAGAGCTAGATATATTAAAGTGTTATAGTAAGCATTAGAAGTAGTAAAATAAGATTCCTTAAGCATTAAGTATTGTAAATCGAAATAGAGCAAAAGATATTAATTGATTAAAAAGAACAAAGGCCAAAAAGAGCTAGCAACAGCTGCGTGCCTTCTCGCTTGCTTAAAACTATTTACATGCTTAGGCAATGCACACTCTTATAAGGAAAATCTGCGTGTGGCATCCCCTGCAAAGCTAATATAAGAACGCAAGGGGGTAACCCCGCCGCGACACAATAGCTTATAGTTATATAGGTCCTAAAGCTCTAGGCATTATTATATATATTAATAGCGTTAATATATATTTTGTCGCCTTAAAACCAAACCCCTAAATAACTATACAGCTTACACTAAAGCAGGTAGCGATACAGCGCACGTTAAGATCGAAGAGATTCGGTAGAGAGCAAGATATTTAACTATATATACTATTAAATAATAGCAGGCAAGAAGATTAAATAATTAGAAAAGGCAGAAATAAATTATTAGCTATAGCTTAAAAGATATATATATGTAAAGAAAGAGCTAGATATATTAAAGTGTTGTAATAAGTGTTAAAATTAGCAAAATAAGATTTCTTAAGTATTAAGTAACGTAAATCGAAATAGGCCAAAAGATATTAATTAATTAAAAGGAATAAAGGCTAAAAGAGCTAGCAAAAGCTACTTATACACTTCTTTACTTGCTTACTTAAAAAACTATTCTATATACTAAGGTAATGCATACTCTTATAAAGAAAAATCTATATATAGCATCCTCTATAAAGCTAATATAATATCGCAAGGGGGTAACCCTGCTGCAATATAATACCTCCTTAGTTATAAATAAGCTTATAAAGTAAAACTTATAAGTAACTTAACCCTTTAGTTAATTCCTTTAATCCTAAAGTCCTAATTCCCTTATCTCTTATAACAGCTTTAGTGTCTTTAGTGTATATAGTAGCGTTCCTCTTACTAGCAATAGTGTTTTTACAGCTAAGCGCTTTCCTTTATAATAAGTAGCTCTTTCTTAGCGATTTACACTTTATTTAGTCGCTCTAGATATAATTAATTAGTATCTTTTATTTACCTTAATTATCTCTTACTAAGCACTAGGATATAAGAGAGCTAGCAGTATAATACTAAGGTTTATATTAGTAATAGAATTATAGGCTATTATAGGCTGTTTAGCTATATATCTTTAAGCTAACGCTTCTATTTAATCCTTTATAGTGTAGTATCCTCTAGCTTTAAGTGTCTATTTTGCTGCCTTTATAACTTCTATATTCTTTTGCCTAGATTTCTGCTCTTACGCTAATAATTCTATAAAATGTAAAGATAGTAGCTAATGCTTTAAGTCCCTTAATTATTATAGAAGTTAGTCCTTACTGTAAGATTCTATTTAATCTTCTTACGTAAGATCTTATAGTATACTAGAAATTCTAGTAGAAACCTCTAAATTATCTAGCAGTAGTAATAATAAAGGGCTTTATAAATTAATTGTAGGCTGTAGTAGTGTCACGGCCACAGAGAAAAGATCAAATGGTCTTATTAGGCTCTATTGACGAAGACTCTAAGATAGAGGAGAAAGGAGGAAAAAGGAGGCGAAGCCTCTGTAGGTGTAGGAGGGTTATAAGACTAATAGACCCTAGTGGGGCTGCATCTAGCGCATTTAATAGTCTAACGTTATTCTGCAACAATCTAAGGTTTTACTGAAGAAGACCTAGAGTCCTGCTGGCTTAGGCTAACACTAATAGAGCTGCTAATATAGAATATCTTAACATTAAAGTTACGTACAATAACAATAAGGTATTATAACTGTTACACTACCCCCTTCTAAACCTAATATTGTTAGACAATATCAACGGTTTTACCTATACTATATAGGTCTTTTCCTCTTCTTTATAGCATCCTTAGCAGCTATATTATTATTGTTATGTTCTACTACAGCTTTATTATTAGCAGCTATAACTAACTATTCCTATAACCTTACTAGTAGTCCTGTAGCATCTAGATACTTTTCGTGAAATTTAACTAAAGCTAACGCTGTATTAGCTAAATTCCTTGCTAGATACTATTAATTATCTAGATTGTAACCCTTCTAACTAACTTAATATTCTAAGGTCTTATTCTAACCCTTTAATCTAAAGGCTAGCACTTAGTTAACTTTATATTCTACTTAATCTTAGATTTCCTATAGTTCTTCTAGCACTACTAGTTGCTAAAGCAATAGATTAAATAGTGCCTTTTGTAGTCTATTTATATAAAATAAAGGAGATCCCTTAAACCAATTTAGAACGTTTAAAATAAAGCTATAGCCTCTCTTTTCAATTATTAACTATAGGCCTATATATTAAGAGTTAAGTTAGGTAGTTAGAGCAAACATTATAAAGCCTTTCTTTTGTATATAGACTTTATTGCCTATATTAAAATTAACTTCCTTTCTTTTCTAATTAGCTTAGTTCTCTTGTACCTTCTAGGCTTTAACTGCATTTTGCTATATAAAGTCTTATACTTCCTTTATTTATATAATAATGTTTTAAGCAGCTTATACTCTTTCTAAATTAATAAGATTAAATAGTTTATTATTTAATGCTAATAGATTCTATAGTAGTTAACCTAATAATACCTAAAGAGGATATATATTTAACAATAAGTGCTATAAGATATTATATATAAAGTTTAAAGCAGAAAGGTAAATACTCTACTGTTTCTAGTACTAATTAATGTAGAATTGCAACTTTTAATCTAGTTCCTAATTTATAATCTCTATAGCTCCCTAAGTCTATAGATATAAAGAACTTCTATAGCATTATTTTATACTAGTTAGCTTATTAATTATTTCTAGGAATTTTAATATAAAGGGGCTAGCATTATTGCTAATCTAAACACTAAGCAGTTTAAGGAAATAGTATATATATTAATAATACTGTTGTGCAATCTTTTCTGCTGTATCTATCCTATAACCTAAGAGAGTAGCTATTAGGCAACTAAATTTACAAATAAACACCTATATATAGTTATAACTAAATTTATCTAGAGGTATATCCTTGCCGTTAATAACTACCTACTTCTATACTCTATTTAGGACTAATAGGGGATATAATAAGCCTAGAGTCTTATTATAGTAAAGCTTATTGCAGTTGCAATTAGGATAATTTTTTACAAAAGTCTAGATATTGTAGTTTATTCTCTACTACTAATATTGCCTTTTAATAAGATTAATTGTTTTATACTAACCTCTATAGGCAAAAACAAGTAGTATATAAGCTTTATAGATTAACACTATATATAAAAAGATCTTTCTATTGCTAGTTTAGACTAAAACTACTAACTTTCTATTGTAAAAACCTAGGCTTTACTCTTTATTTTCTTTAACAATTAGATCTACTAAATCTAACCCTTAAAATCTCTTTTATATATTTAATATTATTATATTATTAATTTAATTAAGTAGTATTATTTTAAAAGTTTAATCTAGAGCTTCTTAGGCTTTAATAGTAAAGGTATTAATAGTTTTTCTTAATAGAGTATTAGTAACAATATTATTCTTTCCTTTTTAATACTAAAAAGTAATATTAAAGTTAGCTAAGAAATTAGCCTATTTAATCTAATAAATTAATAGTAGCCTCTTAGTAAACTAATATAATAACGCTTAGTAATTAGTAATATTAAAGAATTAAGTACTAAGTAGTTTAAGTTTAAAGTACTATAACGTTTAAACTATAGCTAATATTTCTTAATTCTAAATAGAATAAGCTCTTTCTACTAGTATTATAGTCTTACTAAAATACCTAATAGGTTTCTATTTATTGTTGTCTTATAACTATAGAATTACTTCTTTAGTAGCGTTATAAGAAGCATTAGTTTTAGCTTAAGTTTTCTAACTAAGTTAAAAGAAAGCTAAGATAGGTGCTTAAGTTACTAACTTCTTTATTAGATTAAATGCTTATTATTACTTTAGTTTAATAATAAAAGCTATATCTTTCTTAAGTAAGTAATTTAGTAGTTCTACTATATTGCTAGTGTAACTGCAGAATATATAGATATAATTATATAACCTAAGGAAGAATCTTAGTGCAGTCTTAAAAGTTAAGTCTTTAATCTTCTAGCTAGTAATAGCTTTAATCTTAGCTAGATTAATTTATATACCTTTTCTAACTTTAATTATTATACCTAAATAGTTAATACTTTTTATATTAAACTAGGATTTCTTAATATTACCTTAAAGATTAGCTTTATATAACTAATAAATAACTTCTTTAATATAAAACTAATAAACCTTTTCTTCTTTATTATCTATATAGACTAGAATATTATTAATATAAGTACTAGTAAAGAGATTAAGTAATTTATTAAGCTAAGCATTAATAAATAATTACTACTAAGCTAGTCTAACTTTTAATCTAAAGAGAAGTACTTTCTATTAGAATATTTCTTAGTAAGTTTAAAAGGCAGTTAGGTATTAAGAGTCTACTTTAATTAATATTTAATTAAAAGCTCTAATAATATTAATCTTACTTATTCTTTTAGCTTATTAGTAGTTAGCAATAGTTCCTCTAATGTTTAGGGTAGAAACTAATTAAGGCTTTAGAAAGTTATTAATCTATTAATAATTTTAGCAGAAACGCCTCTTACTAGGGTAAGGTTTTAGAGTAAAAACATTTAATATAGGCTTTTTAGCTATATAGGGTTTAATTAATCTAGCTTTTAATAGTTCTTTAACGGCTTTCTTTTTTAAGAGGAGGTATTTAAGAGGGGTTCTATATATAAAAGAGGAGCTTAATAATAGTTTAGCTAATTCTAATATAATATTATAACTAAAGCAACTAGGTAGTAATACTATAGTAGCTTTCTTTAAAAAGAATTCTTTTAAATATACTAACTGTAAAGAAATTAACTCTTTTACTAACTTAATATACTCTAGATCCTTATTCTTATAAAAGAGAATAGCTTTACTTATATATATTTTCTACTAAGCTTATGCTTTAAGGGCTTAAAGACTAACTATAGGTAGTAAGACTATTTAATTAATAAAGGCTATAGCTTTATTAGGCATTTATAACTTCTTCTATTGCAATTAACAAGAGTTAGCTTTAATTTAGGCTTATAGCTCTACTATATTAACTAGAGGTTTAGTTAAATCTTTACTTAAAGTTAGAGTAATCTCTTCTTAAGGATTTAGGCGTTTTAGGATCTAGTAGATTAAATGCTTTTTACAATTAATTTAATTGTTTATTCTCTAGTTATATTATAAGGCATTTTTCTAAACTATAGAATTAACCTTTGTTACGGGATAATCCTACGGACCCGCAGGTCACTAGTGCACGTAACCGCAATTATGTATAAGTAGTTAGAAGCAACGCTTAAGTAGTTAGATTGAACAATCAATAATTATTTACTAGAATATTATTATTAGATGCTCCTTACAGAAGCTCTTACAACTCCCCTTACGAATTATTATATAATCTATTAAATCTAACAACCTACAGTTACATCTAATAAACCTACATTAGATTCTACTATAATAAGTAGTAGTAATTGCTTCTAATTGTTGCTAACTCTCCTTAAGCTTAAAAAGCTAAAATCGCAATATTTAAAATAGAGCAACTTTAGAAGGAGCTTAGTAGAAGGAATTATATTTCTTTTATTAATAAAGAACTTAAAACTATACACTAATTCTACAAATTTTACTATTAAAATCTAGATTTCTAGATCTAAAAAAGGGATCTTATACCTTAAGAAAAAAGGAACTTACTACTTTATCTTACTTACTATAAATTTATTAATAAATAGCTTAAATTATATAACTAACCTAAGCTAGTAAAACTACCTTTTTATTAGAATACTATTAACGCTTCTATAGTATAGTAGATATAAAGGCAGGTTAATAGAATTATTAATAAGGCTAAATCTACTAAACTTCTTATAGATTTACTAACAGTAATACTAAAAGGAAAAGCTAAGGCTAGATTATCTAGATTTAATAGCTTAAGAAATACTATTTATAAAGCTAGTGCTAGTTCTACCTAGAATATTAAAGGAAAGTAAGTATAGAGATCTAGATTTACACTACTTACTAAGGACCTAGATCTATTAAATATATCTTAAACTACTAAGAAGAACTTACTAATTAAAGAACTAACTAAAATCTTACTGCTTTTATAAGCTTACTAAAGGTTTTATACCCTTAAGCTAAGGTATAAAGTAAAGAAAGCAGTAAAACTACTTAAAAAAAGAAACTCTTTACTAGAATAGTTTATAGGTTTTTCTATAGAAATTAGTAGATAAATTAGTAGAATTAGAGGAGAATTAATTAATAAAATTAGTAGATTATAAAGAGAATTAAACAATAAAATTGCTGCTCTTTAGGTAAAGTAATAATACTTAGCCTAAAAGATAAAGACTATACTTAAACCTTAAAATAAATATAATAGGTAATACTATACCTAATAAGGCTCTTAACTTAAGGATTATAGGTAAAGGGCTTTTAATTCTTACTTACCCCTAAAAGATAACTAGAACTAGAAGTAAGGTTAAAAGTAACCCCTAAGTAAAAGAAACTATATAATGTAGAGATACTCTAAATACTTTAGTACTTTTCTAAAAGAATAAAAGCTACTATAATTTCTAAAGAATCTATTAAAGTAATACTATAATAGTAAAGCTAAGAAAAGCTAAAATGCTAAAAAAAGACTAAAACTAAGTATTTAGTAACTTTAAATATTAGTATATAAATTAGTAAGCACTACACTATATTAGAAACAATAATCTCTAGCTAAATCTAGTAAATAAGAGACTAGATCTATATTAAAAGCAGAATAACTAGAGTAATATATAGTTCTAAACCCTTAAGGAATAAATAGATTCTATATAGAAGATTACTAATATTAGTTACTTTAAACCCTTTAACAATAGAAATATCTATAAGCTAATTTTATATAAAGAAAAGCATACTATTTTCTATAATATAGAGCTATAGATCTAAGCTGTTAAAGACTACTGTAGCTATAGTATAATTAATGCTTAAGAAGCTATTTATATTAAGCTCTAAACCTTCTTTAAAAGAAACGCATTAATATAGTATAAATAGTATCTAGATTACTATAAAAAGACAGCTATTTTTAGCAGTTTAAACTCTATTTATACTGCTATCTATAAAGAATTTAGTATATAGATCTAAAATGCAATAATATAGCTAGATTTAGCTAAGTTTATAGAGTAAAATATAATTAAAGAAAAATTATTTAGGGAATTTACCTCTAGAGTATTCTAATATACTTATATAAATAGTAAAACTACTAATCTTTAGCTTCTTTTAAGACTTTATTATAAGCTATACTTAGGATTATAATAGCTATACTTAATTTTAACAGTAAAAGACCTAAGATCTATATATATTACTATAGTAAATAATAAGGTTAAAGATCTATAAGAATGCCTAAAGGATCTAAGAAAATAATAAAAATTAAAAGACTATAAAGAAGGTACTAATACTTACTATACTTAAAGTAAATCTAATAGTAAGAACTCTAAAAACAATAAAGCAGCTTAAGGTAACTAAGCTAACTAAAATAAAAGCAATAGTTAATTTTAGTTCTAACCTCTATTCTATAAAAATTACTAAAATAATTATACTTAATACCTACTGTAAAACTAAAGGAATTAGCTACTAAAAGAGCAGTAACTTTAGCCTTAATAGAACTAGGATTTAGAAGCTAGCTAGAATTATTAGCTAAAGCTATAGTATCTTTAGCAGCTTTAATATTTTTAACAATAAAGCCTACTATAGAATAATAAAGAATATACCTATATAATAACGTTTAAAGATAAATCTAACTAGAAAGACTATAAAAAGTACCTTAAAAGTTATAAATACTAGCTATTAGAAGAAGAAGAGATAGTTAATACTAATAAGCTACTAACTAGCCTAGAATCTAACTTTATTAAAACCTATTTTACTAAAAGTAAAGAAAAGTAAAAGAAAAAGGTTTAAATAAAGGTAAACTAAAAGAATTTATAGAGAATCTAGATAGAGTAAGTAGTTAAAGTAGTTATAAAGCTATAGATTATTAAATTTAGTATTCTAAAGTTAAATTCCTTTCTAAAGATTCCTATTTAATTCTACAATAAAGGACTATTACATTAGATCTATCTAGATACTAGAACCTCTTTAGTGCTAATTAATAAAGTATAGTTAACTTAGTTTAGTTAGAATATAAAATAGGTAAAAATAGAGCTAAAACTAGTTACTAGAGTGCAGTTATTCTTCTATATCTCTAAGATAGCTATATTTAACTTCTATATCCCTAGATCTATATATAGTATACCTATAACTAGCTATTTTATAGTTATAGCTAACGTAATAAGTAACTTAGGACTAAAGCTCCTTTTAGGTTTAACCTTTCTCTATAATTATAGTGTAAAAATCGATTTTGTTTGCCCTAAAGTAACTATTAGGTTTATTTATAATATAGTTATAGAAATATATATCTTTTAACTAATTTTAAAGATTCTATATTAAAATATAACAGCAGTATAAGCTATAATAATTCTGCTAAAATTATAGGAATATATTCTAGTTAAATAGAAGGAGGTACTAGTTAATAAGAAAGCTACTGCTTACTATATATACTTAAAGTCTAACCTTATTCTAGATATATTGCTTAGTATAACTAACTAGGAATAAATAGTAGCCTATAACTATTTAGATAAATTTATTATAATTTAAAAAAATTAAAAGGTTGCTTATCTCTAGTATAATAAAGAGCTTAAGGCTAACTATATAATTATAAACCTATTTAATTTATATATATATTTTTCTAAGAATATTACACCTAATAAGAGTCTATTATTTACAAAAGATTATAAAATACAGAAGAAAGGTAATAGTAGCGAATTTAACCCTAAAAAAGTTAATAATAGTATCTCTATATATAGAATCTCTTATCCTAAGGATATACTATATATCTATAATAAATATAAGGTTAAGGTAGAAAACTTAAACTTAAA